>JAITYT010000701.1:1083068-1101370 GCA_025433975.1 Liostenogaster flavolineata | reverse complement strand
TCTCTCTCTCTCTCTCTCTCTCTCTCTTCCTCCTTTAGGTATGTCGTCTTTCGTCCCTTTGTCTCGACGGTATCCACCCTGTCTTTCTTGGCATCGACGGGCGACACCCGACCGCGCGAGGCATTCATCTTCGTTCTTGTCCAACATATCTCATTTCTCTCGCTTCTCCATCCCTCTTCTTGACTATGCGCGCGATCCTGCGAAACTCTTTCCGACGGATCGGACAACGGCGTTCGTCGTACGCCGTCCTGCGAACGTTATACGTCTTCCTTCGTTTTCTGTTCGTGACAGAAAGTGAGAGAGACGAACGGTAAACTGAGGAAACGAAAAAGAAGAGAGAAAGAGAGAGAGAGAGAGAGAGAGAGAGAGAGAGAGAGAGAGAGAGAGAGACGTCACTCGGAAGGAGATGACTCTTGTACGAAGGGTCGATCACCCTCGACAGTCACTTGCTTGCGGAATTGAATGGAGAGAAAAAAATAATAGAGAAATTAACATCGTATTTGCCAGTCGTTCGAAATCAACGTTGTACTTCGGTTGTTCTTTAATCGATCCTGTCGGATTGACCCTTCGTCCTTTGGTCTGTTATCCGGATGCAACCAACGATTTCAGCACGAGTATCATCGTAATTAATTTGAAACTGTCCATTCTCGAATTCTCGATACGGAAATCCTTGAATAACTCACGCTGATTTTGTATTAATGCTAGCTCTACAGCTGCTACGTGACCGATGCGTAGGAAGGTCGGAAAATGACTGACAGATGCGACCGCCGCAAACGTCTCTCCGAGGTTTTCCCTTTCCCTTATCACGCGTTTACGTGACAACAGCACCCGTATCTTAGAATCTCTTCTTGTTTTGATTTATGTTCGGTCCTGCTGCACGTAAGCGCATGGCTGCAGCCCGTACGACTTTTCGCATACTCGAGTATGCCGCCACAAAGCCTTCTATTTTTTTAAAAATATTTTTGTATAGATTATCGAATATACTTTGTTATCTGTAATGTTTATCGTAAATAGTTAATTTCTATCGCGGGTTTAGAACATTGTTTTTTTCATACTTTTTCTGCTCTTTCTTTTGTCGAACGCTTGTATTACATCAAATATCTCTCGGGATCTATATCGAAGAATAATTAGTGTAAGGAGCCAATAAAGGTCTTTTAATCTTCAATCAATCATTGATTTTATTTATACGCGCGAAGACTTTTCAAGATTCGTTACTTGGGTTATACGAATATTTAAAACGCAACCTTGGTAAATATTCGATACTTGGTAGTCGCGTTTCAATTCAAATCGATTTACGAGTGCATTTCATCGGAGTATAGGAAGAGTATAGCATGATATTTTATCCGTCGCGAGTAATAATAAACAGCGAACAATAAAAAAAACGAATAAAGGTAGAAAGACACGTCGATAAATATCGAATATTTCGAAGCAATATGACGAAACGACGGATGCGAGTAAAAGGGAGCGATATAAGTATACGATCTCAAACGTTGCAGAAACTAAGGAGATGCAACGAGGTATCGACTGCGCTTCTTCGACGAATCTATGAAACGAGACCACCGTGGCGGAATTCACGAAAAGCGAACAAATCTCTGTCGCTGTTGTTCGATGAGAAAAAAAAAGAAGAAGAAAAAGGAAAAGGCGAACGTAAGAAGCCGAAATAGAGATAAAAAATAGAGACGCATGCAAACTCGAACGAGGAAGAAACGTCCGGTATTACGTTGAAAGCTCGTGGATGTAGTTGCTCCCAAACCAAGAGAGATCTTAACGTCGAGGAGTAGGAAAACTATTTCTATTCGAACGCGAGGGAGGACGCAAGCCGTATGTACGTGGGTATTCGTTCATGCGAATGCAGTGGAAGGACGAGCGAAGATTCTTCGGATGAGCAGTTGTAAATTCGAAATGGTGAATGTCACGAAAATTAACCTGACATTTAACATTACGTTACATCATACCTTGCAATATTATCGCGCTTCGCGATAATATTTATTGTAATAAAAATAAACGACGATATAAAGTAAAAAATACTTTATATTTTATATGAAATTTCTTACATTTATAAATATAGAAGAGATGCAGGTATAATTATCTTTGAATTATCTCTTATCGACTTCTGTATTATCACGTTCGACTTGTATCGACTTTGTCGTATCCTGTAACGCAGTTCGATCTGATGTAGAAAATTGGATCTTTTGAGACGTTCATCTAGGAATTAATGAAAGAAATGCAATCGCAGTAAAAAGAAAGGAAAAAGTACGTCCGTGTATACCATTGTTTCCTACCGTACTACTTCGGATGAGAGCAAAAGATGAGAAAAGATTAGAAACTTTCCGACGTGATTACACGGTGACAAAAGTTCGTACACGGTCTTCCGAGATTTTTATCTATTTTCCATGAAAAAGTTATTCGCACCTTAAAAGATTAAAATCGACGGCACGACGTTTCCAAGGATTTACGAAGGGCGAAGCGGCGGCCTCGTCGACCACCGAACGATTTATCGAATTATGTTCGACCAGCGCGATATTCGAATCAGTACGTTCCGGATCAGAGGCTAGGCAGCGAACCGTACGTGATTACTCAATCGACGCTCCAACTTTCTATTTTCTTCCACGTTTTCCATTTATTTCGTTCGACGAGAAATCGCCCTCTTTCTTTTCGTTCGAATAGCGCCACTGATAATCGAGACGCTGTAATTGAACGTCCGCGGCGCGAGAATGTGCCAACGAAGCAACAAAGTAAACTGTTCGCAGTGAAAATTTCGTTTACTGAATTTTCAGAGAGAATGATTTTACTCGTTGCCTCGATAAACCACCTGGACGCCGAATAAATGAAAGAAACGATAGTCGGATCAGCTGACACGCGTTTAACGAGAACTCGAGGACCGTTTTTTAGTCATGAACTCGTTAAGAGGCACGAGTCTTCCTTGAATTGTTTCAAATGAAATAAAACGCAAAAACGAATCGTGTATTGGGAAACAATGTTGGTAGTAAAGAAAAGAACTATCGCAGCTGAGTTTTCGAAGTTGTCCCTTATTTTCAAGTAGAGGCCAAATTTCTTTTTCTGTGTGAATCTCGTTTCGCTTCTAAACAATTTTCCAAGCCGAGAAGACGTCCTTCCGAGCCGTGAAATAAAAGAGTGCTATAAAAAGAATTAAAATATTACTTTTTATTGATCCATTTCCAGCAGTCTTTTAACAACGATCTTTCCCATAGAAATTTTCTGCTTTCACGTCCTCGTAATAAATAATACAATTATATTCTTAAACGTATTTTTATGCGCGCAATAAATATTCTTTAAAATTCGACTATACTTATTCTCGTTACCTTCGAAACAATTCGAAACCGTATACTCGAACGAGTCTCGTGGCTATAAAAGAGACTTTCGATAGAATCGTCAACTTAACGATTCTCAAAAATTGGTTCTATCGGTTTTAACAAAAAAAAAGGTCCGAAACGTGTCCGAAAGTTCCGTCGCGAATGGTTAAAAAGTCTCGTTCGCTTCGACGTAACGTAAAGTTATTCTTTGAAGCTTTGTTGCATTTTTTAAATTCTTCGTGTCGCGGAACGAAGTTTTTTTTTTGTAGGCGTTCTCAACATACCGTTTATTGTAATCGTGTCGCGTCGTACAAAGGCTCGGACAAGGAACAATGCGATATTTCGTGAATTTATCGTTTTTCCGTATCTAGATAACGAAATAACGAAAACATGAACGAAAGCGCGGATTAAAATATCGGATTTAAACGGTCGAAGAAGACGACGACGGAGATTTTATCATAAAATCGAAGCAGGAGCTGCAAATTTTTATCTTAATTACGGTCAAGAAAAGGCATTCTTGATAATATTAGGTAGAGGGTCGAGGCGTGAGTCGAGGCGTTCGACTTTGCTGATTCCAACGAGAAAAAGATAGTGACCACGCTGTCGCTTATATGAGAACTGGGACGTCTAAATCTCTAACGATCAACGAGAGGTGCTCGCGATAATATTGCATTAGGTAAAGCGATTTCGAATGCAGTTTAATCCCGCGCCCACCTAACGACAGACGATATGCGACTAACGTTCAAAGTGTCGATCGAGAATGGTCTACGAGCAAGAGTAGAAACCGTGCGATTCTCGTCAAGGTACGTCATTGATTTCACCATTCGAATGTCAAGCTTATATTTCGTTGGAAACTGCGCTTCGCGTCATCGGTATCGCGATCGATCGAAATTATTCCGACGACGACGACGTCTTCGCGTATCGCGGACCGCCTTACGCATCTAAAAATCTACAAATCTCGTCTCTGTTGGATGCCCTACTCGTTTATTCACGACGCGTGAAAGGGAGGTAACGAGGAACGACCGGGATGAAACGTTGGATAACTTCGAAAGATAAATCGCGTGACACGATATAAAGAAAAATACGAAGGTATGCACAGGGTGCTTCGCAAAGATCGTCACTGATTCTATATTCGCTAAATAAGTTCCATGGAAATTTGTTATCAAAGTTTTGGCGTCTACCGAATTAATGTCTTCGATTTCATCGTATTTTACTCATCGCGACGAGAAATATTGTAAGAGAGATCGTGGCCCGCCTGTCAATCGTTCTCTTAAACAATGACGTCACGTTTCCGCGATTCTTAACGTTAAGCTGCCTTATTTAACCAAATTTTATCGATTAGTCGTCAACGATTGCATACGAACGATTCAGACTTTGAGTAAGCTGAAGTAGGATTAAGCAAGGATCGGTATCTATCGATGCATTTAATTTTTTAACGTTAATTCCACTTGGTCGACCAAAGCTCGGCGTATCTTCAACAAAATAATTATCACGACGAAATTTCGCAAACCAATTGCCATCCGCGTTACAAATATTATATTTTCGCGCGCGTTCACAGCTCTTTTACCTCTGCAAAAATAAATAAATAAATAAAAGACGACGTAAATGTTAGCCTCGATTTTCAATGTTGGAAATGAAGCCAAGCAAAAAACATACAATTAATAGAAACAATTTCTCCATCGAACGGTAATTCAAGCTACCGCCGAACACCGATCGAAATCTGACATTTCGAATACGCCTACACATACATAAATATCCAATTAAAGCCATCTGTTACTGAAAACCGAAAGCAGTTCCCGAATAATTTGATAGTTAATCAAAAAGGAGCAAAACGATTCGCACCAACGCGCGAAGCACGAGCACTCGTCGTCCCTTGAATCCATCTCTTGATCGTTAGTAAATACTTTTTTTTTTATATACCGTACAAGTTCCAGTATCCAGTAGATTAAGAGGATCAGAGAGTAATCACGATTCTACTGGATTATCACTGGTTTTCGTGTGTTTGCTTTTATATTTTTCAATTACGTAGGAGAGCATCGAGGCAATTGGGAACGAATTGGTCGGAATCCGTATCTCGTACGCGTAACGTTGTTCGTGCCTGGTTCACCGCAACGTTTATCACACGGTTACCCTGTCGGTTGCATATTAACGCGAGGAAACACACGTCGCGTCCTTGTTTTTGCGAATCGTGTCGTTAGTCGGTCTCCGTGAAATGCCATTACCGAAATAGAAGATACGCGTTCGTTTTAAAATTTATCGAAGGACAGGAACGCATCGGTGTTCGTTCAGATCGCGGTTTATCGATCAGGAGAAACTCGCTCTCAAATGAGAATAGACGCAAGCGTTAACAAATCCAGACACGCAACACGGTGATGTGCGTGTGAAATTGGAAAAAAAGAAAAGGAACGAAACGAAGTTTCTCTATCGATCTTTCTTCGTCCCACGCAAAATACGAAGCGTCGTAAAAAGTTGCGAGAATGAGAGAGAGAGAGAGAGAGAGAGAGAGAATTTCGAAGTTTGGGAATCGATCAATCGTCGTGGTGGATGGTGAACGTTTCCAGATCGAACGTTGATCGTTTCCAAGAAAATGTAAAATCCTTCTCTTTTGAAAGTCTCTAAACCTCTAAAAACTAAAAACTAAAAAGAGAATAAATTCTTTTCCTTTCGCATCGTTTTCGAATTCTTTTGGTTCCACATTGTTCGAATTTCATGGATAATTCGAGGCCCTGCGTTCCATCGTGAGCGTTTCAAGCACGAGGAAGTTCCTCACGATCTTACGAAACAGTGAAATCATGCGTCGCGCTTCCCGTCTTTCCCATTTCTTCGTATCGGAAAAGAGCGCGCAATCTAAGGGCGTTTCATCGATGGAATTTTATCGAACATGGAAAAAGCACGGGAATTTGATTTCGTTGTGTTTGTCCGCGCCTTCGAAATTTATTATTGCGTTCGGATTCGAGTGGGAGTTAAAAAAACGTCGCAGGAAAAGCTGGCGAGCGAGTAGTCGGACGAACAGCCGCGTGTTACTTGCACCACTGTCGTTTTTCTGTAGCTCATCGATCTGTTTTGTAATATTTGCGAAGCAAATACGCGTGATACGTATCTTTGAGAATGAAGAAAAAAGAAAACGGAAAAAACGTGAGTTCTATTCAGCAACGAACAATATTTATACAAAATTCTCGAACGAATTGGAACGAAAACCCTGCGAGTGAATCTTCCAAGTGAAGTGAAATTCTTCTTTGTTTGGAATAGTTATGCGAGGTTCTATCGGTGCCTAATCGACGCGAAAAGAATCAATTTGACTCTCATACTTTGCAGACTTTAACGAAAGTCACGGACTTTCTATCGTCACGATTGTAAATAAATAAATAATCTCGTCTACTTTTTGTTCTTCTCCTAGATTGCATTTTAATTAGTACTTCGCGATAGTTCTCCTTTATCTAATAAAATGGTTGATTATTCGTTTCATACGCGAAAAAATATTATTGCAAAATTTGCATTCGAAATTAATTCGTTTGACATAAAGCATGTATCGTATAACGCGATTAACTTCGAAAGCTTCGGAAATTGTGTTACATGAGCGCTTTTTATACTTTTCTCGTTTACGATGTAGGGATAGGAAATGCAACGAGCGTGAATAAATTACTATATAAAAAATGAAGTATTCGGTCGTTCCATACAAATGATATCACAGAGGTAATACGTCTTCGTGTTATAACCAATATATTATATTCATTATTTTCATGTTTTTATAGATGGTAGGAAAGCTTCGTCGCTTTGTGTAATTAATGATCGCGAAAGACGAGTGAAAGAATGTCGAAGGTATCGATGAAAGTGACTTTGCTCTTTTTGATACACGTTTTTCTTTGTAGGACGATTTCCAAGCGTAAAAGAAGTGACTATCAAGACGCTAAAAATTCTTTTAAAAATTAGCACTGCTCTCTAAAATAATAATTTCGAAAATTTCCGCCGATCGAATCAACGTCGTTTCACATTGAAATTCGTCTTCTTACGTTGTTCGTTCTACGTTCGATCTCGAATAAATTATCAAGCGCAAAATACATTTCGACTCGTGCCCTACGATAAATCTATCCTTCGTTCGTGGATTTATTCGTACAATGTTACAAAGGGTGACAATTTGTTCGTTAAATTTCAAATAAACGCGGCCCGTATCGATTTACAAAGCGATCGGTCCTTTTGGGTCGCACTTTGTATTTCAAACGAATCAAAACTTCGGATATTTTTCATCCTGAATTGTATTTTCTATTTTTGTTTTTAATGAATCAACGAGCTTGTTCTTTTCATACTTAACAATATGGGCACGAAAAGGTGGAACGAATATCCGTTATCCCAGGCAAACGTCGATAGAGCGCCATTACACTCGCGTAACCGTGTTTGTACGTCTAAATACGACAAAATTGTAAAACGCTCGGAAAACGGTAAAGCGTACAGCGCTCGACGTAACGTTTTTAATGGTGCGATATCTCGAAAGTCAATAGAACCTACACCGACCCTTGGGCGAGACGATAGTTTTATTCGGCGTATCCTTCGATTTTGCACAATATGGGAAAAACGATTCTCGATTCCTCGATCAATAAATAATAAAAAAGTGATGTCGTATTTGCGCGTATCTACATTTGCTTAATACTATAGAATATATTAATTAAAAGATCATGAATAATGAGAACGATTGACTCAACCTAAGAATGTATTATAAAATTATTTGTTTTAATTTGACAAAAAAAAATACGTCGCTACTTTCCGATCCCCCTAAAACTATGCAAATATCGTGTGTACTGCGTTGATCCAATTACGTCGAACGATCGATCCGTGTTAAGGCATCGGTGCGCAACACGAGGGTAAACGATCGTGAAACATCCGAATATGACCAGAGTGCGTGTGTTTATATTTTTCCGTTTGTCAAGAGATACTTGGAAAAATAGTTTGCGCGTTCCGTGTAGTACACAAATACCCTGTGCAATTGTTCGCGCAAAGCGTAAACTCGCCTCCGCGATTCAATAATGTCGAACGCTCGATCCAAGTTACAAGATTCGCGACACGAGGGCAAACAAACGAGAAATACCGCTTAATTTCGAAGATTTAATTAATATGACGAGAATATGTAACCTATTTCTAGTTCTATCGAGAGATACTTCGAAATCCATTCCACGGCAATACGCATTGATGACCTTTTCGAAATGATTGAAAAGTGAAAGAAAAACGAGGGACAGTGGGAACGAATATAAAGTAAACGGAGTGCATTCTGGAAGGAACGATAACAACGCAAAAAGTTGTTTACGCTAGTTACAACGTGTTGGTTTCTTTGTGAATTTCCCTTTCATTCTAGCGTATCGTTGCTAATAAAGTGATCGGTTGGAATCAACGAGAGAGTGTAAAAAATAAACTATTGAAGAAAAAATGGTTAAGATTCGCCAAAAAGAATTGTTAAGACATGGAATCGAACCTTTTACCGAATATATACCGAAATAACACGAGTGCAATATCGTTCAAAATGACATAATCGTACAACGTGGCATATGTATTAATATATAGGTTAATGATACGAACTGAAATAAACACAAAATACGTTAGAAGACGGTCAGTAACTGAGTTTTTTGTTGATTAAAAATCTGTCCTAAAATCGCAATGTAAAAGTGCTCGACCAGTCAGCTGTAATGCCGACGTTGCAGTATCCTTCCAAATTTAAATGCTTGATAGGGGAAAGCGACTACGACCTCGAGATACTTTTTAATATGTGCAAAACAGATCGTTATGGAAAAAAAGTGCAAAGCAAGCGATTGTCGTAAGCTGTAAAATGTGCAATGTTCGAGATCAAGTGCATGATCGTTTCAAAGCCGAGGTTACGTACTTTTTGTTAACGTAGCTTTACTTCCGAACCAGATTCTAATTGTTGCCTTCAAGACGCACGTATTATTTTCGTACGATATTCGAAAAAATTAAAAGCACATTTATTGCGTAATAATTTTCGGAGGCTGTAAATAATGTAAACAAAAAAATAATGTAAGTAATGTAAAAATGAAATTAGTTTTGAAGATATCCTATACGTACCAACTACATCTATGTAAACGATGTTAATCACGAAACATATACACACGATTACATAATTCCTTATATACCATAAAAAAAAAACGTTATGTTAATACAAATATATATGTCGATCGTATAGTGCAATTTTTCCTCTATGAAGTTACGATATTATTTTAAGGCAACGTTATGTATCGCAAACGTAAAGTATGATTAGCAACTGAACTAAACGTAACGCATAATTTACTTCGCGACAATAGGTAAAATAAATCGTGCATGTAGAATTATTCGAAAACTAATTTTAGAAATGTTCTCGTCGAAAGAACATCGTTGGAAAGTTAAATATCATTTTACACTTTACGATTCAACAATACAAATGTCGTGGCGAACAATAGGTTTCACAAAGTCCACCCTTCTATACGCTTCATAAAGTTCGACATTGATTTTCTTACTGTTACGTAAACTTGAATTTTTTAAATGTATTTTCTCTAACGTATAAAATGGCATATTCTAAGTTATTCTTCTTGGACCCTTCACCGTTCTATTTTCATCGTAGTTTATTCGAGGACGTGTCCTTTCACATTACATCGACGATGTTCTTTCGTTCGTTCTTTATTTTTATAAAACGTAGGACTACCCTGTACGCTCTTTTGACGTTTCTCTTACATTTTTCGACGCGAGCCCAACACTAGTCGAGTGAACCAAACTAACTCGAGACTTTTAATCTACTCCATAAAAAAAAACCAAATACACGCGGAACATCGAATCTTTCGAGGTTCATAAATTCTTGATTCGATCTTGTTCGAAGTTTCGATCCTTCATCGACGGTTCCTATAATCCACGCTTCGTCGACGTCGCCGTCGCCGTCATCGTCGAGACGAATTTCCTGAATATTCTCATCGATGTCGTATACTTCAACCGCGTTATGAATACCTCTTTGTTTTCCGCAGTTCGTCTGCACAGCTGGCCGACCCTAGAGAACGCGTCGATGGAATACAATCCCGATGAATGCACTGGAAACGTCGATATTTATAATGCAGTATTATAATAAGCCGAACGTGAAACTCGATGAAGGGAAAGTGCTACTCGATGTAAGAAGTTGTGGAGTCCATTGAATGAGCAACGAACGCGTTTAATGAGAATACGAAGGAATAGCGGTAACAAAGGAATTAAGTTTAGGAGATCTGATAATTATAAAAAAAAAGAAACGAGAAAATCTGTGCCTCTTCTTAGCCTTCGTCGTGTCCCTCTTTTAATAGTTGTCGGAAAAAATTTGATCGAAAGATAAAATATTTCAATGCGTATCTCATTCATTCCTCCGAAATATTCAACGAATATCTGCTAAAATTTTCGAAGAAAGAACGATGTAAAATCGAGGAATTTCGAGGATTTCTCTAAAGAAAATCAACGAGTTCGACCATTTTCTTGGAACAACGTCCAACCTGTTGTCAAGATCCGTAGTTTCCTACGAGGCGAGTTTCAGACTTTCGAGCTATTCCGTTCACGACGGAGACCACGAGGGAGTTATCAAGGCATGGAAAAGCACTCATTAAGTTCCTTTGTCTGGGCACCTTCTTCCAGCGACACGAAGAAAGGTATCGGAGTATAAGAGTAAATAAGTAGCATAAAACGAAAAGAATGGCTGTTTTATCAATCTTCGTATCTCTCGAATTCCCTCGATAAAGGACGTATCCATGAACTAAGAGAAACCTTGAGAAGCGATAAGGAGAAGCTCGTTGTTTTCCGTTTGCCTAGCGAATCGCTCCTTCGAGTACCGGAATCGTGTAGGCGAGATGATCGCGAGTCGTTCGTATCGCGACAACTAGAAAATCGACTTTTTTCCGAGTGAACGGACCTTAACGAGGACCAAGAATCGTGTTGTTAGACGACGTGGTCGACGAGTTCGAGTCAATCGGTTTCTGTCGTGTAACAGACGCGCCCCTCCGTGCTAAATATGATGCTACGTGAACTTTGGTCTTTTTATCGTATTTCGGACTTTCTTTTTGCCCGCCTGTAGTAGAGTAGCCTCCAGGGAACAAGATACACCGGGCGATTCGAGCTTCCATTTTATTCTCCATCCTCTTAATTATCCCCTTTTATTTATCATGCTGCAGAAACACGGCGTAAACGGAGAGTCGAGGCTCCAATAATTCGAACCTAAAAAATTGACTGAAACAAGAAGCACAGTACCGATTTGTATATCTCGAGCTAGTAATTGTTACAGTAGCTACGTCACTTGTATGCATATAAATTGTCTGATTTGTTTACAAAGTAGTAGAGTTCTACAAAAAAAAAGAGTACCTACAAAAGAGTAGATGATTTGGATGACGAAGATTCTATTAATTTATTAAGCCACTGCGTACCCTGAAACTGCTACCTTCGCTCATCTAAATCTTTTAATGAATTCTACGCTCTTGAAATATTTTTCTTTAAAAAGTCAAAGTATTCGCATTTGAAACTTCCGTCCAGCGCGTAAGACAATTTACAGAATGCACGAAGTAGAAAGGTTCGACTCTTAAGTCGACTCGCTTCAAATACATTTTTAACGGGATAAATAAAATAGTGGGGCAACGTTCATCGATCCAAGCTGGCAAACGGACAGGCGGAGAAACAAAGCGACGGAAATCGCACGAATTTATCTCGAGGCACGTGGATTGATCGCGTTCCATCGTGGATAGCGAAGACTCGCGACGACGCGAAGATCAAAGCGAGAGAGCACGCAACGGAAAAAGGGGCAAACGTAATTCTTGTCTCGCGGCGTAATGAAAGGGTTGCTTAATTTACGATGTCACGTCGAGCAGCAGGCGATCGCTTCATTTACATACAATGTTTACTGATTGACCGGATCGATATCGTCCTGTTGCCTCCGTACAAACTCGAACGGATTTCACGTGCCTAGTCGGCTCGGAAAATCGTTTTAACTTTTAACGTATGCCGCGATTAAAGGAAGCCGCTTCCGCCATATTGCGCTTTTCCCTTCGTCCTTTTCTCGTTTCGCTATTTCGTTCTCTCCTTTTGTCCGATTTTTACGCCGAGGCGTGACTTCGCATCGTTTAATCGTATCCAATTAAATTGAAACCGCGCGCGCGGCCATGTATAAACGCAACCGTACGCGCCGTACGTGCACACGTATTTCGATATCGCATCCTAAGCTCGCTGTAATTTTCGCATCGCCGTACGACCATCGAAAAAAGACGAGAGACTCTTCGTTTTTCAGTTACGCGCATAAATGAATACGTAATTATTAAATGCTCGAGTATCGAGCGAAAATCCCTACGAGAACGTAACATCTGCCGTTGTTAATTCGCTCGTTGTTAAACGACGTTCGCGTACACGCTTCCGTATCGATCTTCGACCACGATCTCGCAATGTAAGTGACGAACGAACGGTTTAAAGTCAAGTCGAAAGACGAAAAAAAGTCGTTCTTCTCGAAGTAGTTACGGTCAGTCTTTGTCCGGCGATTAGTAGTCGGAGCGCGTGCCAACGCAGCCGGACTGGCCGATTTAAATGCCAGACTACTGCCACGCAGACGATCTTAAACCTTTGTACGAGAATTTATTTTCCATTTCTTTCTATAGAACACTGATGCGCAGAAAGTTTCCACGCTATACCGAGAGTAAATCCGCTTAAAGATGTATCCATTGTCAGACCAAGGGAGATTGAACTCTTTTCGGGAAGTATTACGTTATAAACAGCGTCGTTGAAGAAATTCCAGTACCTACACGTACTTAATTACTTATCATTAATTACATCGTACTGTAGAGACTGCTTTTTATCTTTTACCCGACAATATTTATCGCTTCACGGTTTTCTTGGGGTAGGATAGTCGTGGCTTCTCGACAATTTCAGCTGGTTTCTTGTCGCGTCTACCGGCATATTTTGATTAATACTTAGAAATAAGTGCAATATTGTTTCACCGTGATCAACAATTTTGCGTTATTTTTATCCACGACAAATTATACAGTAAAGTGAAAAACACGAGGAGATAAAAATCTTAGAATCTTAGGAGTTTCGAACCGCTCGTTTAAGCCTTCAAATCGATTGTGAAATTGAAAAAAAGAAATTAAAAAATTCCCAATCACGACGAGGCGGCGCGTTGTAAAAAAAAAGAAGGAAACTCGACTTTTTTCGATCCTCCTCGTACGTACGTAGGATCCGTTAAAGGCGATCCGATCGAAGCTCGTAGGTGCGAGGCCGAAGGGCCTTCAAAAGACAGCGCTCTCCTTCCGCCTCGATTATTCGTCGATTGGCCGTAGAAAGGCCGAGACGGAAAGTTTTCCGATAAACGAGCTTTAGGAAGTTTCGGCGGTGATGGAGAAAATGGAGTGTGGAGAAAGAGAGCGAGCGAACGAAGGGCGGGTGGAGTTTGAGGAGAGCGAGGGGAGAGGAAAAAGAAGTAGAAAGCAGGAGGAGGAGAAGAGAGGAGAGAAGAGACGGAGAAAAAGAGCGGCGCATCGTTCGACTCGACTCGACGTAGAAATAGACCGACTAGCCGCACGTGTCGCGCCTTTGATCGTTTCACGCAAGATCGCCTCCGACCGACACGCACATATGCACGGACCTTCTCACACGGACGAGCGCGCGTGCGCTGGAAAGACGAAGAGGACGCGAGGCGGCAGGCCGTGGACCCGGACGCGATCGAGCCTCCAACTCCTTCCTACGATCGAGAGCTTCGATCGTTTAACGGTTGAACGACCAAGACGATTTATCCGCTTGCCCGATTTAAATTGGCGCCAGGATGGAATCTCGTTCACGGATTGATCGTCTTTTCTTCTCCTTCTCCTCCTCCTTCCGCTTCCATGCGAAAATCTTTTTAGCAAGGAAGGGGACGACGCTCGTACGAAAGGTACGAAGAACGACGAAGCAGAACGGACCATGACGATATTCAGCGGTGATTAATTACGCGACAAATCCGTTCGCGCTCCACATAACGTCGCTTTCCCTCTCTGGCCCTTACTCGACTCCGCTTCGGTGCTCCATCAAATCGCGCGCGTTTACTTTCGTCGTCGGAATAATTGAGGAAGGGTGTCCTTCCAAACCGATCGTTTCGTCGTCTGGTTGGACACCTCTTTTGCGCGTTTATCTCGTCCTTCGTAATAACGCAGCAACGATGCCTTGATTCATCGGTAAAATCAGGACGTTGGATTTTTTCCGTTTCTATCGCGAGACATGATAAACCGTCTTGATACCGATCGTCGTAACACCGAGGTCAGCCTCCAGTCGATATCAATGACTCGTTTTTGCCTTGATTTGCTTTTCATTGAAAATTATTCGTGAGAAAATGACGTGAAACTTCTCCCGTTTCGGTCCCTCGAATTATTGCCTCTCGTGATACAAAAAAAGCACGACGAAGAAGGTGCATCGAGAGGCGAGAATTCGAGTGATACTAATTATAATTCGATTCAGTGGCGATTGTTGCTTTTAATAGGATAGAACCTATCGAAACGGGCTTGGCATTGAAGAGCTAAGCATCGATGCGTCGATACGCATAAATAACCGAAATACGTATAAATAATCGAAGAATACAGCGTGAGCGCACTTCGAGCACAAGGACAAGGCGGATCAATGAAAAAGAAAACGACGATCGCTGTGCGCGTCGTTGCGAAAAAAAAAAGAAATAATATTTCGATGGAACGACGGGATGCTGCCGCAAGCTGGCAAGAAAGAAGTACGGATTTCAATTTACGTTTAAATTAACAATGGGAACGTGGAAAAGGCGCTTCGTATATCTCGTCTATGTGGACGATGATCGAGGTGGTGCACCGCCCGTAATGAAAACGTGATGGGAATGGGGAATAGTAACGGGGAAATTCCTGAAAGAATGAAAATTAAATCGTCGTCCGGCGCCTAATCGGCGTAGAACGTAAATTCTAACCAAGAAACGTTCCTCGTGGCGCGAGAATTAAATGCTGACTTAATCGCTTACACGTACGTACACGCGTATCCGTGTGTTCGAACTGTTCCCGGCTTTATTCATTCGTTTAATTTCAACATCGACGATTCGGCCGCAAAACTAGTAATACTCAAATGGACGAATCACGTAGTTCTTTCGGTCTTCCAATTTCTTTTTTCGAATTCCTCAGTGACGTTTTCAGGCTTTCCTTATTTTTTATCGCGAAGATAAATATTCGAAAATTAACACGGAATATTTCTATGGAGCCGTTGAAAAGAGGAGGCTTCAAAACACCAGTCGCACACGCACGTTGGGATAAACGAGGAAAACGAATCTACGGTCGTACGAAGCGAGAACGCACGGAACGTCGAATACGTATTCGCTTAAGATTCAACGACATTTTCTTTTTAATATCGGATGAATGTACAGAGTCCGACCGAATGATATGTAAAATCGAATACAGGAAGATTCCTTACGAAGAAATAGGAAAAAAGAAAATAGAATAAAATTGAGTTCGAATATTCGCTCCGATTCGATTCGATTTCCGATGAGATATCATTTTCCGTATAACGCGTAACGTTCGTTCCGATAGGAGCAATTAGTTTCGTTTTATTCTTTCTCGTATTTTATAATTTTAAAAAATCGTTCTTTATAGTAAGAAAGAATGTAACGGTAAAAGAGAGAACTCAATTTTCTCGAAAGCGAAGCCTCGAACGAATAAACTTTATTCCACGTATTTTTCTTGTTATTTCGCAAGGAATGGCGTATTTGATATTTCGTGGGTCTCGTCGCTTCGTCGAGCGTCGAAGCTTTCGCGCGACGACTGGAAGCGTCGAGAAAGAACGTTGATTTCTCCAGACTCGGTTAGGACGATGGAAAACGAGAGACACGACGTATCGACGTCTCTCGAAGCCAGGCATCCTTCGCTCCTCTCGTTGCGTGCGATTAAAAAGGCTTCCGGCCGCTTCGTTGCCGGAAACGCGTGACGTAGGCGAAACCAGGATGTCGATCGCTTTCCGACGAGGCGTTGAATTCACGAATGGCTTCGTTCTGCGTTCATCTCGATTTAGTAACTCGACGAATCCGGCACGAAGTATCGCTCGTAAATGGAAGAACGGTGGACTGCGTCGAAAATGGAACGCCTCTGACGAGATGCTTCGCGTTTAAGAGGATATTTATTTAAAGTCCTCGCCTCTTGCATTTTCTTCTTTCTTCATGGAAGGTTTAACGAAGGCGCTTGAAATAAGTCTGCGATCGAACGCGTCCGCTCTTCAAAGGTGCGAAAATGATCGGAGGAGGATGCCTCGCGTTTTTAAACACGATCCAGTTGTTTCATCGTTTCGCTTTAAAAATCGTCGGTAAGCGTTGCATTGCGCCATATTCGATAGACGAAGAGTAATTAGATCTGTCGGAAATTTCCGCTTGCCGCGTGCAAATTGCGCGTCGTACTTATGAAAGTCGAACTAGAAAAGTTCGACCTGGAGGGGACATTCGATTTCACGTTGATGCGACGGTCGATCCTAATGAACTCGATTATGGTAATCTAACGAGAAAAAGTTCGAAGTAGCGAAACGATAACTTGTACCAGATCGGAGCTTGAACGAAAGACGGTTCTTCGAAGCGTATCTGTGGCATCGTGTGCCCGCGGTAACAAGGATATTTTTATTTTCCAATATTCATATAAAGGAGAATATCGTAACGGAGTGTTTTAAATCACGCTCGATCAAGACGGAATGCATCGATACTTTAGGGTGTTCCAGGAAGGACACACTTTGCACGTCGGAGAATTATTACGAGCTTTCGTTTCGTTCCATACGTCCCAAACAGACGAGAAATAGAATAGAATCAAAAGAAAATCGATCGATTAAAAATATAACTAGAATCGAATGCAACAGAACTCAATCTTCGCATTCGACATAAGCATGTCACCCATGTATACAAATCGATAGTAATTCGATTGCGCGTCTCCCGTATTTGACCGTAGCAGCAATATTCAAAAAGTTTCCGGTTTTCTTTCTCGATTAAAATGGAGTTTTCAACACCCGAAACAAATTTTCGCCTATCTTCGATATCTTCGCGTTCGTTAATATCCTTTCCAGCGACGTGTTATATCACGAAATAAAAAAAAGCACAAACGACGCGTTGCGTTTTAACTAACGTCGATCGCGTTTTCAACTGCGTGTATATACGCAATGTCGGATATTCCACTACTAATTTGAAGATAGGTCCGTTCACAATGAAAATTCCACCTACAACGCGCATTAACCGAATTACGTTTTCTACCACAGTTCCGTGAGCAATATTAATAATATTGTTTCGCTCCTCGATGTCCACCATTAATCAACGGCATATCCTTAAGGGACGTGCGTGAACAGGACTCGTGACACGGTCATTCCCACGTGGTCTCGGTGCTATTGTAAGAAACTTTACCAACTGAAAGTTCTCCCTTAAATCAAGCGATATGCCGATTCGCGTACTCCTTTTTCGTAAAATCCAACGTCGTTTGCACGAAATTGAAAAAAAAAAACGTCGAGTCGAAAATTTGACTGCCAGGCGCCATATCGCCGATCGACGCCGACGGAATCGTGATATTCGACGTAAAGGGAGAAACAGCGGTGTCCCCGGCAAGATAACGAAGGAAGAGCAGGCGGAACGAACGGAAGGAGAGAAACGTCAAAATTTTCCGCGCCAAGAGGCATGAATCGTTTCTCTTATGTAAATCGAACGACGCCATCGTGAAACGTTTTTCTCTCGGTGCTAGGCGTGGTAGGGCAACGAGTCGCTCATCAGACGTCGGTTTTCAGAGTCGACCGTTTCGAAAATCACGTCGTTTCTACCCCAGAAGGATGCCGCTTCGTTCCTCACGGTCGACTCGTAACGATAAAAGGGGAAAAAGGAGGAAAGAGGAGACTTCCTGGCACTGTCGCCTTGTGAAGAGCGATTCGAATCGTAATGGTAAAATTTCATCCTGAGAATCGTATTTTAGAGACACGATGTTTTTTTTAACTACGACTTTTCGCAGTTATCGAGCCTCGTGGTAGTCTACGATGAAT
>JAITYT010000701.1:1058229-1070616 GCA_025433975.1 Liostenogaster flavolineata | reverse complement strand
TTTTTTTTTTCAATAATCTGTTTCGATATAAATTTATTGTTTAAATTTACTTGCACGATACCATTTACCTGGTCCTTATCAAGGACGATAAATATTCTTAATACTTTGACACGAGCAATAATAGATAAAACATTAAAAAATTACTGCAGTTCCTTTCGAATAAATTTTTTTAATATTATACATCAATATAATATTACGTGGAATATTTATTATGTTTTATTTAGACCGCACCTTAAATTATTCTAAAATATCTAAAGTTAACAAACACGTTTTAGTTTTCCTCAAAACATACGATTTAAAAACGAACCATAATTACTGTTCGAGTACACTCGTCATTCGCTGCTAAGGGGTTAATAAAGCTACGTACCATCGCATTCGCATTCCTGAAAGAAAAAGACGGAAAATGGGGAAAACACGAGCAAACGAAAGAGAGAAATACAAAGAGAGAACAAAAGATGAAGTAGAAAACAACCGAGTCGAAAAAGCAATGGTATGTATTATAAAAAGCAGTCGAGCCCTCTTGGAAGGGCGTCGTGTGGTGCTGCTTGGCGTTACACGAATGAAATTTGTATAAAATTTGCCGGAGGTGGCGATTGCAACGACAACGTGAATACGTCGACGTTTCTTTCTCTTCGTTTCTCTCTCTTTCGCTCGCGTTCTCGTTTAATTAATAATGGCAACGTAGAAATGGCGAACACTCGTAGTAACAGAAAGCAGCTGCATATCGCTGATCGTTAGTCGAGGCTAATTCGGTGTAGATCTGCGTAAACCTTTATTCTGTTTTTCCTTCCCTTTCATTTCGTTATTTTTCTTCGCCGTTCTCCCCTTTCTCTCTCTCTCTCTCTCTTTCTCTTTCTGTCTTTATTTCTTCTCGATCTCGGCAAAGAACCTCACAATGCACATTTAACGTCCAATAAACGAGGGAGAACGCGTAAAGGCGCGTTCTCCCTCGTTGCAGTTTCGCTTTTTTCGCGATAGCAGAGGGAACGAGGAGATAAGCGTGGAACTTGTTTTACGCACAGGCCGGAATAAACGCGTCGCGTTCGAGACCTTTGTATCGAAATTTGTATCGAGCAAACGATTGAAACTCGGTGCGCGACAGGGTTGAATTAGGAAAGAGTTCGACGAAGTTGCAGAGAGAGGAAGAGAGGGAGAGATTGGAAATCGATGCGTAAATTCGCGCGTATCGAAAAAATCCTCGATTTCATCCCGTATTCGTAGAACTTCTCTGGGTGAAAAATCGTTCGGAGAGAGAACGGAACGATATTCGGAGCAAGGCAAAGAAAATCGTGGAGCGCGATTTTACATGACTTTATCTTCGATTCGACGATGAAAAAATTCCATTTGCTCGCGTACCAGTGTAAAAGTATACGGCGCGCCTAAGGGCATCCGTCAATTTGAATTTTCTCTCCTTCCGCAGGTCGAATTCCGTGCGTCCACTGAGTTTCTTGGTAGTGGCACAAAACGACGTACCACGTGAAAGCACGAACACCGCAGAGTACGAGGCGGTCTCTCGCGCTTTTGGCAACGAACCGTGACGTAATTGGCGACGAGGAGGATGACGCGAACGACATTCGCGGCACGAATAAGACCGCGATCGTAGACCAGCGGACCTTCGCTCCTTTGCGAACTCGATAAACGAATTTTCGGTCGACAACCGGTTGGGAGCTCGTCGGGAAAATTATCCTCGTGATTACAGTTTCTTCGCGATATCGACGAATGAAACGTCGGGATCAACCGTTTCGATGTAATAAATCCCGATCTTTCCAACAAATGAATCTTTCTATTTTCTCCAAAATACAACGACGACAAAAAGACTCCTTTTAATCGTTTCGTGCGATACCTTGCGCTACGATGCCGCGCAAAATTAAATAAAATTATGCGAAACGGATTCGACTTTTAACCGCATCGATTTTAATTTTTCCGTCGGTTAGGATGACGATAATAAAATCGATTCGCAATCCCAAATTGCGAACTGTGAACACGAACAGATCGGATATCGAAATCGAAAATGTCGTCTTTGCCGTCTTCGTACGACTTGATCACCCTACTTGAAATAAAGTATTTCTGTGTGTCGCATTAACAGTAATAACGGCAATTACATGAACAACAACAACAACAATAATAATAACAACAACATCGATAATAAGTCCGTCGAAGCGATGAAAATCGAAATGCATGGAAGGTCCTATGAAAAACAATTCACGATAATGGTATTCGTGTATCCAGCGTTGCGTACGCGTTCAGTGTGCCGCGCTCCTATCCGTGATTGGCTGACTTTTATAAAAAAAAACGGATGGATTTTTTTATGCGCCGATGAACAGTTTTACGCGCGAACGATCACAGCAAGCCGAGCGATCGTTTCGATGCGACTCGAGCGCGATCCGAATGCGGACTACTTTCGTCCGTCGGACGTGACCACGTCAACGTCGTCGATGCCGTAGTCGGAAATTCGCAACGAGGGGAGAACGTCGACATTTTTCCTCGATGTAAGAAGCATCCTACCGCAATGCGCACCTACGAGATTAAAGCGTCTACCTGCTCGGAGACGACCGTCGAGGTCCGACCTTGCCTTACGCGCGAACGATTCATCGTCGAGAGGCACGACACGCTCCAAAAACGTACTCGAGAGTTTGCCGAGACAGGCCGACGAGGGTGGGTCTTCGCTGGAAATATTTACGTCGACTACGTAACCCATGCGTCTGAAACTAGCGGAATAAGACAGGAGGAAACTCGAAACGGTACGAAATGATGTACGACGTTACCGAGGCGCGTTAGAATTTCACCGTTGTCGATAAGACAATAAGAATATCGGTAGAACGTAAAGTGTATTCGAACGAATTTCTCACGCTGTATTCGCCGTTACTCGTAATACGCTGTAATTGTTTCGTGATGGAAATAAAGAGCCTATTCGACGTCGAGAAGAAGCGATTTTATCGTGAAATTTTGTAGCTTTCGTCCTCCTACCTTCATCGTTAATAGGGATTCACCACGAGTAAAAGGTCACATAGAGCCGGCCTTCAACTTTTTAGCATTTAAGAACGTTTTAATAATTCATACGACCGTGAAAGTAAGAGGGATATCGAATCGAAAGAACGTAAGACGCGCGAAAGACAAATGTCGATGTTATATCTGTGTCAATACGTGATATTATACGTACATTAATTTTCATGAAGGCGAAGAGCGAATACTTATGCATGAAGCCGAAACAATCGATATTTTCCTTATCGGAGAATTTATACGTTATTATTCAACTTTTTTCCTTCCTCTTTACTTCTGCGTTATCGACGATCTCAAAGACGCTTCCTTGATGGGGAACGGAACGGTAATAGTGCTCGACTTTACCAGGGAAAAAACACAAGAACAACGCATCTCGTTTCCTACGAAAAATTCGACCCATCTATCGTTTCATTAACACGTTCATTGGCAAGTTACTTTTTGCAAAGCGCCATCTATCAAAAATCGAAAACTATACGCGCAATGGAGTTTGATAGATCTGCAGCAAATCTGTTTATTTTTCATACTTTTAAGCGAAAATATATTTCTCGGTAATTTCAAATATCCAAGGAAGAAGATATATGTGATAGGACAATGGAGTAAACGAATAACGAAAGATGAAACATAGTAGAACGAACTTATTGACACAGAAATGAACATGAAAGCGTGTATCAAAAATGATACGCGTGGCATTAAACGCGTTTACTGTCGCCTTATCGTTCGACAGCGGATTTCACTCAGTCGCGTTTGTATTCTAATCTACGAAACGTCTTGAAAAGAAAAAAATTCCTGCACTCCTCTGTCAAACATTTGCATTTGCTCGTCGCCGCGAATATCATGCGGACTTGCGAGCGCCTCCTCTCGAAATTACCGACGGTAAATCTTCGTGAACGAACGACACCGTGAAACGACGCAATCGCAAACTGGATTAAACTAGACGAAGACGTTCGACGCACGGGAATAGCGCGAAGGGGAAGGGTAAGACCAAGGATTTTCTGACGAACGGTCGGAGAGAAAAGAAAAATTTCATTTGTAACTTCGACGAAACGGTCGTATCGCGCGCCCGACATTTGCCCGCTGATAAAATTGCTAGCATGAGCGAAATTATGCTGCAAAGACGACGGCGACGACGACGATATCGCCTGGAATAGAAACAACGACAAGATTTCTTTTTCCCCGATTGAATTCAATTCTTCGATCAAACAGACTTCAATATTGTAGACATAGTTCCATCGTAGACTCGTAATAATGAATCGTCGAAAAAGTTGTGTGCCTTTTTAAGTCAACATTATATCGCATTACGTATTATATCGAATACCTGAAATACGTGACTCTAAGGCCATCTGACAAGAAGAGGGCTCGATACTTTTTCGATTAGCCAATATTTACCCCGTAATAATCGAATGAAAGAAAAAAGGTGCGCGTAAATCCATCGATGATTCCCAAGGCAGAAAGAGAAGACTTTCCGCGTTCGATGCGATGTAATAAAATAAATAATTCTTCGAATATCGCTGAAAATCGTTACGGCAAGGCAAGAAGTGCAAATACTCCGGTTATATTCGAAGTATTAAATTTCGAACATTACACGACGAGGTAACGCACGAGAGGTAACATTTTCGAATTAAGAGGACTCTCCGAATAAAAACTCTCGCACTTGACTACGGCAAAAAAAGGGAAACGCGTGGGCGGTCGAGTCGTGGCTCGGCCAATCTCGCCAATTTCCAGCGAGCGAAGGAAAGGGAGAATCTCTGGACCGTGCTGACGAGGATCGGCGAACCCGACCACGATGTACAGTTAATTGGCGGAAAAAAATGAGCCGTGATTCTACGATCGAAGCCCACGCAGTTATATGCACCTGCGGTCGCGTCTGCTCGCGCCAAGGCGACAGCCAACATAGCCGACGATGGCCAAAGAAGAGGACAAGGAAGAGACGGGAATGAAAAAGGGAAGATGGAGAAACGTCGGAAACGATAAGGTGGTCGCGTCGAAAGAACGACGTCGAAGCGACGTTAGACGTAGTAGAAAGTAAGGGCGAGGTCGAGTCCGAAGAGCTTCGTGAAGGAGGTAGAGAGGCGAAAGCGGCAGGTAGATAGGGCGAGCAAGATGAAGCGGTACACGAAGAGGAAACTCGATTAAGCGGTAAGAGGAGAAAAGGGTGTACAATACCGCGTGAAAAGACGAGGAAGAAAGATGGAGGCACTCGGAGAGGAGAGATGGAACACGAAGGAGAAAAGGTAAGACAAAAAGGAGGAAAAATATAAAGAGGGAAGGTGATTGGGAGATAAGAGAGATCGAGTGAGGAGAAGGAGGAGGAGGGGGGGGGGAGAAAACAAAAAGGCGAGAAGAAAAAAACGAAAAGCTCGTTAGAGAAGAGAGGAAAGAAAAATAATGCAACGGTAAGAGAGGGACCGTCTGGGTCGTCTTTGAGGAATACGAAGGAAAAGGCAACGAGGACGAACGACGATGGAAATCACGACGTGGATGAAAGAACGAATCAACGGTGGCGACAATGTAAAGTCTACGTTTGCCGGAGTAAATGGATTAGTTACTTGTCCTATTAATCCGCAAGCGGATGCTCGCACGATGTAAACAGGGTAGGACTTGTATCAACAGCCGGCGTAAGAAAGCGTATAGCTACTGGAGTTATTTGCTCGAACCGCGTTACCGTAATTACTCGCACCAGTTAGGTACATCCATATGGGTGCGCGCACGAATGTCTACCAATTTCATTAAGTCCAGTAAAGTCTAAATAAGGTCTAAGTAAAGACTTAGACGATCGTCCAGACCGAGTAGACGCTTCGATTAAAAAAGGAATAGCTCGAAATATTTTCCTACGCCATTTACTCTCTAATTGCCTCGAAGTAGTAGAACAAGTAAGTAAATCCGCCACTATACCGACGTAAACGTGGCTTTGCCTCTAGCCTGGCCTAAACTCGCGTTCCTCACTGTCCTTCGAACTGCCGTCTGAACTAGGCCAACCTAAATGACCGCAAGGATTCATCCTCTTTCTACGATTACTTAACTCGTATGTATAATATTTCCGGAGAACTTTCGTACGACGGGCACACGTTTGCCCTGATTCAAAAACATAATTTTTGATTTGCGATATAATCCCAATTAAAATGAGAAGAATCAAGAAGATGCCAACGTGGAAGAAGAGAGGAATGAAATAGGGAAAGAGAGAGAGAGAGAGAACGAATCGGCGACGAAAGAGGATGGAAGAACGAATGGAAGGGGAAAATCGTAGACTCAACGTTTCACGGTGTTAGCGGGCGAGGTGCTAATTAGTTTCGCGCGCGATTGTACCGTGGAATAATACCAATACGAGCCTGTTAGTGGAAGTTAAGCGCGACCCGATTCCTCCCAAACGTCACTCCTACGTGGTTTCGACGTGTGCCTACGAGCCACTTCCACTTCCAGCATCGCTGCCATCTCCACCGTGCCGCGTATCGACGTTCTAACAAGTACAACGTGGCCAAACTTTTTCAGCAAAATGTGATTACTCGATTCGTTCGACGTCTCGAACGTAGAATAAAACGTGAAAAATATATCACTGTCGTTCTTATGATAAAGTACAACACTCGTTGAAATAATGACGTCATCTTGATTGTTTCTCTCGTCGCGAACGAACTGATTCTATAATATAACGCGTGCGCTCGTATCGTCTGTACTTTTGCAATACTATTCGAACGTATAAATTCGAACGTAATAATAAAATTTGGAAAATATTGTTGTCCTTAAAATAAAATACGATATTTGTCGAAATAATATTATGATCTTGATTATTTCCCTCGTCTGCGAAAAAATCGACTCTTTAATGCGTGTGGTCAAGTCGTCTTTGCTATAATATCGCGATTATTAAAGCAAAGGATACGTATGTAATGCTGTAAAGTCGAACGATCGTGCAAATAAACGCAAAACGATTAAATTTAAAATAAAAGAAGAAATTTGCCACGACGATGTCATAGTTCATCGGAGGAAAATGAATGCGGTAAGACGTCGAGGAACCATGCCAACGATTAAATCGTCGCTTCTGTCGACTCGGCGTAGCTACGGCTTCGATTAAAATTCAACGCGCTAATGTGGAACGTGAACGTCGTACCAAAAACGGAATTATGTCGATTGCGCACGAGAGATGCCCCAAACGCGACTCGCTTTTTTCAGATTGGCCGCGACGCGTGGACACGCTATTCCTCGTTGTATCAACTTCAATTCCCGTGTCCATCCGATATCTTGTCGAAAGTTCGCGATCATTTGCGATTTCACGCTCTCGTTCACTCGTGGGGATAGAAACGTAAGAAACGACAAAAGGAGCGGAACGACGTCGAAATGCTGGGAGCAAAAAGTGATCGACAATGCGATGTCCCGACGTATGAAATATTCATGCGCCGTCGTCGTCGTCGTCGTCGTCGTCGTCGTTGTGGTTTGTAAATCGGATATACGCACGCACGTACGTACATATACGTACGTAGGAACGTCGAAGAGTCGTTATGAAACAAAACGCGCTTGTGGGTTGCATTTTAATCGTGGCTGATCCCCTATGGCCTGACGATGCTTAATTCGCGTCATACCCAAACGCGCACCCTTGCAATGAGATAAACAGATCGCCGTACGTAACGGACAGTTACAATTATTAGAATACGTATAAAAAATCAGTTAGGACGAACGATCAACCGTACGATTTCTTATCGTCTTTGATGAAAATTTCGATCTTGATTGATTTACGTACGTGGAATATACATATCGAAAATGTTATTCGTGCGTAACATTTATAGAGATTTCTACGTATTCACGATGATAATTTTTACAAAAGTTGTGTTACGAATAAAATATTTAAAATTGTTTCGTTGAAGCTAACAACGGCTAGATCATTGTCTAATATTTATACGCTAATTTAAGCGCTCGTTAAGTCGTTAGGATGGCAAAAAGTAGGCGAAAGAAGGATTGCGGGAAGAAATAAGGAAGAAAGGTGGAAAGATGTAGATTAGAACGAATTAAGTATTCCGAATTGGCAAAGGTCCAAACGAATTAACTGGAACGTTAATTTCACGGTTAAAGGCGAACGATAACAGTGACATCTCGATGATAATGTTTGTTCTTTGTTACGTAGATGACCGCTAGTTTAGGAAGATTTCTCGTATTGCCTCGAGCGCGGGGATGTACCAGAGTTTCCGTTTTGTTACGTACATATTGCTCCGGAAATGTACACAACGAACGCGTTCTCTCTAGAAATTATCGCGCGTTGAACTAAATTTATTGCGCAACGTTACGATGCCGATTTTCGACTGTGCTATGTATTTCAATTCTCTAAAAACAATCCGTACATTAAATCGACGATCCGACGATATTCGACGACTATATTCGACGCGCCCACTGAAAAGAAGAAAAAAAAAGAGATTCCTCTGAAAATGTTGGGAGCTGAACGAAGGGCAGCTCCCGTAAATGAATCGTTAATCCATTGATTATTATTCCCAGTCTAAAGTGGCACGTAAAGCACGAGGCAAAATAAATTGAAATCCCATAAACCGCAGGAATAACGTAATTATTAGGAACAATGAAATCGGTAAAACTGCATTATATGTACATTATATCGCGTTATATCCGGCGTAATTCATTGACCCATGGTAGGCTTCTCGACGTCGTTAATCTCATCAAAGTCGCGTTGCATGTATGACGACGAGACGTGGAACTTTAAACGATACGTGAAAATATGTGATCACTATAGGCGTTATCATCCGCTTTTACGCGTCCAATTTGAGTAAATAGGCTTCTCGCGCAACCTACAAATTACGATTACGTTACGATTTCGTGCATTTTTAAGGTATTCCTCGATAAAAAAACGTCGAGAAGAACTCGATGATGTCGCGTTAGAAGATCGATCGAATTTCAAGGTAGGTTGATAAAATTTGCAAAAAGCAGATAAATAGCGTGCGTTTAAACGAACGTTGCTGAGATAAGGAAAAAACAAAATGGCGGATGAAATAACAAGTCTATCTATCGGCTAATCGTGATTTCAAAATGGACAACGCGATCAGGACCATCCTACGCTACGCGTCTTTTACATAATAAATTAATTACGAGTGAATTTTTTATCAAAGCGATACGGCCAAAATACGCCTTCGAATTTCATCGATTATTATCTCTTATCGCGCGAAAGATACGCGCGATTATTCGATAATTAACTATTTTGCCTGTACAAAGCACAAATACATGCGATAATATTATATATTCTTTTAAAAATATTTTACACACCAATTGCATCGATGTGAACATTCAGACGATATTTTATAATAAATCGGTTGATAAATCGATACGTGCTAAATGTTTTTTTAAACGTCTTGTCTGTTAAACCCTTACGATCGACATCACGACTTCGCTCTGACTGCGATTGTCAGCCGACATCACGTAGACGTGACTTCGCGTTTTTAACGAAAAAACCTAAAGTTCCTTCGTCGATGAATTTCGACCGTCTTACGATTCCCTCTTCCAAATCCTAGCTCATCCAGGTATCTTCGCTCGGAACAACAGTTTCCTATCTTCATAACACGATAAATCGAATAAACGAGCAGTTTCGCACGCAATAGTTATACAAGTATCGTATCGTGCGAAACGAGTGTGCGAAAAGCCTGCGGCGATGAGCGAGAATCCTTGCATGAAATCTGCATCGTTAATTGGCGAAAGAGGAAGGAGGTTATCTGCAACGTAGTACGTATTCGATGCTAGATTCAATCGATAGTCGTTTGGGTCACGAAGTTATTCCACGGGGACACGATGGACGTTGGTGACGCGTTTTACAGCCGAATTCGAATAACGCGAGTATATTTTTGGATTTTACGGCAAAACGTAAGTCTTTCGTAACTGTCCTCGTGATCTGTCGTCTCGTTTGTATGGTTCTCATGGCTCTTTGTGAGATTCGTTGCGACGTGTCACAGTGAGACAAAGCAAGAAAGAAAAGACGAGGAAGGAAAAGTTGCCATTGACAAAACGATCTCGAGTTGCTCTCGCACTCCAAACGAAGATTAATTACAGGGGATACGATTTTTCAGGACAATGCGTGTTCTACGGTTTATCGAATGGTACTTGCGCGATTGACGACATTTTCGCTCATTTTAACGAGTTCCGTAGTGAATGAGTGCTGAACGGAGGAAAGACGAATAAAAATTGTCGATTGGAAATACGCCTCGGAGTACTGCGTCGAAAACAATGAGTTTGCCTTTTCTTCGTTGCTGTTGTCGTCGCCTCGTTTTAGAACTTCGTCTCATTTCCAAGGAGGAAGAACGGATAGGGCATGATTGATATCGCCTGTGTCATCGAGGTCGAAGAAAGTTTGCGTCATACTCAAAGGATTCAAGAAATCGTCTTTCAAAGGAATATTTACGAACGACTGCTGACAGTTAACGATTTCTCTGCTTCGATGGGAATACTTCGCGTTAAGAGACGGTAAAATTCGTTT
Organism: Liostenogaster flavolineata; assembly: GCA_025433975.1. NCBI lineage: Eukaryota > Metazoa > Arthropoda > Insecta > Hymenoptera > Vespidae > Liostenogaster > Liostenogaster flavolineata. Next base: position 1,060,166 of record JAITYT010000701.1, on the reverse strand, counting down.
TCATAATATATTGAGCGGCAGAAGCTTCGTACAAAACTAGACAGCGTTAGACTTATCGAATAGATGGACAAAATTATATTCGCATTTTTTCAATGATTAAATTCTAAAAACCAACTTTTCTTTATACTATGCACAAGAGATAGTAATTCTCGGCATTTTCGATAAATTCGATTACTGGATTAAGTCGATTGGTGTATCAAAAGGCAAAGAAATTGTTTAAATTGAGCCCGGAGTAGAAGGCAAAGAATTTTAGTAGCGCATTAAACGTATAGAAAATCTTAGCTCTTCGTAGACTCGAGAAGCGTATCGCGGTGACTTTATAATTCAATTTTACCAACGCTCGATTAAGAACGAAGTCGCTTAAGCCATCCATTAAGTTCATCTTCATATTCTTCTTTTAAAAATAAATTTATTCCAGTTTGGTGAAAGAAAATATTTCAAAAGACAATTAAAGACGGAAGGTCTCGAAACGACGACCTAAAAATAGAAGTACGATTGTCAATTGATTTTCTATGTTAGAGATTTTTTTCTCGATCGCCGTTAATTCTTTGCGAACCATCATAAGTTTGCAATATCGCAATTCTTTAAAAAAAGAAACCGCGACATCCTACGACTTGACTCGTAGAAATGGGATACAATCACCAAGGCGACGTAATTCAACGACTACCCTGAAGTCAGCATCCCATTCGGGTTTCGAGCAGCAGCAACAGCAGCAGCTCTTATCAAATATTCAGAAACGCAATGTATTATACACTTCGTGTTCGTGGATTCGTAACGTCTTCGAGTTACTAGTTCTTTCGCTTCTAACCGACCTCGAAACTCTGACCAGACGGCGGCTGTCGCAAGTAGTTGGAGTCTCTGTTACCTTTTTCATCCGCACTTAGCGAAGCTCAACTTATTGCTGATTAGCCAACGCGCTCGCAAAACACGCGTGTCAATCTCGACGTCACGTACAAATAAACTTCGTCCAACGCGAAGTTCTTCATCGTGAAACGCTAAACAAAACCGTATTGAAAAAAATCGCGTAAACTAAAAACTAAAATTGTGTTTCTTTTCGAAATACAATAATATACAATGTTCGCATAAAACAGTTAAAATTTGTTTAAAAAGATGGATTATTTTTTCTAAGGATTTTAATTATTTTAATCAATCGTGATATTAAAATTGAAAAACATAAATAAAATTTCTATGCAAGAATGTCATATAACGTATTTACGGTAAAAACAAAATAGGAGCTTCGGTTTTAAAAAATAAGCCTAAAGAAATCGAAGTAATATAAAAACTGCCCAGTTTTTACTTATTTTCGTCTTCTCCACCGTCCAAAAATGTCAGCTTTCTCAATAATATAAAAACGATTTGCGATATAAAATTATAAGAATATTTGTATAAAATATTTATATGTACGTATCTACAAATTGATCAAAATTCATGAAATTTGGAACGAATTAAATCATTATCGAGGATAAGAAATTACATTATTCATCATTCATATTTGTTATTCGAAACATTCGTAAAAATTCGATTTACAAATTAATACATCGCGATGGGTTTAAATACAAATACGAGCGTGTAAAAATTCTGTTCTCAAAATACGGCGTTGTACGAGAATTACCTGTAATTGTTCAACACGGAGACGCCGATACTAGAATTAGTTGCATCGACGTTTATCTCCACCACGATCGAGTCATTGCTCATCAACGTATGCTCTGCGTTCCATTTGATTACTTTCCTTTCGAGACGCGCGATTGGAGACTGACGGCTTTGTTATATGACGGCATATTTATACGATCACGATGATCAATATTATAAGGTAAAAACGTGACGTGTACAAAAAAGGGTTTGATAAATAGCAACAATATCAAGCATATTCTTTTCGCGTTATAGATGTAAAATCATTATGCATTAGAGGAAAATTTTACCAAGATCGATGGTTAAAG
>JAITYT010000701.1:1040498-1057822 GCA_025433975.1 Liostenogaster flavolineata | reverse complement strand
GTCGAGTAAAGAACCAGTTATACAAGTGAGTCGTTACTCTCCAAACTCCCCGTTCCCATCCACCACAAAGCTATGCGAAAAATAATGCGAGTAATTTCATAAAACGTCGACCAATTTTGATGAATGTATCAGAAACACGGAACTGACCTATAAATCAACGAAACATGTATTTTCGATTCTCACGAAACGTCATAAAAAACATACGTAATATTTTTATCGTTATTTGAATTAAAAGCTTCGGTATTCTAAAACTATACGTCACGAGACGATGTATTCATTTATGTATGTCCAAACGTAGAAAAAACGTAGAACGTCCAAGAAGAACGCAACGAAAAAAGCGAAATTCAAAAATCCGTTGAATTATAATAGCAGTGATATCGTGGAAAGGGAAGACAGCAATATTTTTAAGAGTATTTAAACGCGATAAATTCTGCATTACACCGAAGGATTATAGTAGAATAAATCAGGAAAGCTCCACGCCTAAACTGTCATCGTTGACTGACTTATTATTAAAAACGTTAATCTTTTATCAAATAAAAAAAAACTATCGATTCGCAAATGCGAAAATGAACGTAGAAGGAACTTTACAGCGAGGTAGACTGTAGTCAATTACAAAATAGAATAGCATAGGGCGAACGATATTTCGAATCCAGAAAACAATACAACAATGATAAATCGTAAAAACACAAAAAAAAACCACAAATGTACGTTCCTTACGTTTCTATCCTCCTTTTATTCTCTCGCATTAATAAGAATATTTTGTACTCGGGTTATTACTAAAAATACCTCTGTATTTTCATCGTGATACATCTTACGTATTATGCAACAATTACAGACAACAATTGCATTATGCTGCAATTATAGGCGCGTTCTAGCATGACACACGTGTACCTCGCGATCACACGTGGTACGAACGTCATCGGCGTAGCTGTGACGTCGCGCGTCCCCTTGGCGTTGATTCGAACCACTCGGAATGGATGTTTTCAAAGGTCACGACAAAAGTTGGGAAGAGTCTATGACGAACGGTAAAAAGTTTGAGTGGAAAGACGAACGATAAATAGAAATGGAGATTACGCATATATCGCATAAATTCGATAAATACATAGTCATCGTCGTAGCTACGACGTCGTTGCTCGTCCTCTTGGATTGGATTGATTTTCTCGATCGAAGTGATTGAAGAATGCGAATCACTCCGTGTAAATTCGCTGGAAGAGCAGTTGGAGTGAATCAATTCGGAGAAGATCGGTGTTAGGAAGGCTGGCTTCATGACGAACGTTAACGAGTTTCGATGGAAATACCAACGATAAATAGAAACTGAGATTACGCGTTTACGCATATTTTATCGTGATTACGTATTACGCATATGCAGCATGCGCGTCATCGTCGTAGTTACGACGTAGCTCGTCGTCTTGGCGTTGCTTTTTTCCATCGAAGCGATTCGAGAGTGCGAACTACTCGATGTGACTGGAGAGTGCGAACTACTCGAAGTGGATTCGCTCGAAGAAGGTCGGGATAAAGGTTGGGAAGGGTCCGTGACGAACGATAACGAGGTTCGGTGGAATGCCGTGCGATAAGCAGAAGCGGCGAGGTCGAGGGACCAAAAGGAACAGGATGCGTACCCCATTACGGCGGACGATTATTTTGTGTGCGGCGCGTGCCATGCAAATACGCGACAGTTCCATTAAGAAGATATACGCGATAGGCGCAAAATTCCTGGAGGCAAAAAGACTCTTATTAAACGAGACGAACGAAATCGATAAATAATTCCTTCCTCGTTTGCTTTCTCGCCTTCTTTCCATCTATTTCCCTAGCTCGTTCCTTAACGATGCTTAACTTAAACTTAAGCGGGTTAATCCTATTTATTTGTTCGTTTAATTCGATCAGTATCCCATCAACGATTTTTTTCGCTCCTAGCTGCTAGTAGTGACTACTACGATCGTCAGCGGAAGAAATCCTTCTCATAACGACGCCTGAATAATAGCGCTTCTTTACGATCAATGCCTGAAAGCCGGAGCATTTTTGCCTTTTTTTTCAGAGACCATCTGCAGAATTCGGCACTCGAATCGGCACGATTGCACGTTCGATAAATCGTGGAAGGCCGCGTATAAGCGACGTTCGCGCAATAACGAAAGAATAATGGACATTAATTGTTCGAGTGTCAAGTGGCGTCCGACACCGGTGCCAAAAAGCTCTAGAATTTTTCCATAAGAGACGAAAGAGGCGCGATCACGTCACTTGATGTTTTTCGGCCGAAATTTTTCGAAGGCTATCCGACACTCAAACGATTAACTACGCTCGTAGTCATAGTTAGCGGATCCACGTCTCGTTACGATGTTTTCACTGGTGCTTTATCCAGGAGTTAGAACGAGCTTCGAACATCGCGTTCGAATAGGTTCTTTTTCTATCGACGCGCTCTTTTTGGGCACTTCGTTCGAATTAACGCTGTCGAGCAAGCTGATCCTACGCGTTGCTTCTCAAAAGAACGTTTTAAAAAGCGTGAGATTACGTCGTTAACTTCCTTCTCCGCGCGTCCATCTCCAAAATGAATCGTAATAGCACCTTTATTCTGACCGGGAAAATCCTTCGCGATTCTCCGTTACGTGCGTGAGATACGAATACCCAGACGTTTCGAAAAAAAATTCCAGGATAAATTTACCTGTTTCTAAGCATGAGTCCGCTTTCGAGAGTCCGAGTGAACCGTAAAATAGTTCCGTCTGACAAAGAGAAGACGCGTACGCGTTTTCGTGGAGAGAGAGAGAGAGAGAGAGAGAGAGAGAGATAAAGTGAAAACGAGAACAGCAACGTTTATTAGATACGTTTTCCGCGGCAGCATCCGCCAACAAAGAGGGAGCAATGGCGTTGGGAGGAAGGATACGCGTTTGGAGAGATTCGCGTCTCCCTTTGACGCGGGTTGCGTTGCCATGGAAATCGAATGTCAGTCGGTCCACCGGTTGCCCTTACGCCACACCCATGCTGACTACCTACCGCGAAATCCTCTTCTTTTCTCTCCTTCGCCACCTGCTTTCCTCCTTTGCTCTTCTTCTCATCCCTCCCTTATTATTCCCCTTCGATAGCTGCCGTAAATCTTGGAATCGCCATATTCAATGGATTTTCAGTTGTTCTTTTCGATCGAATCGAGAATTCTAAGCGCTCGTCGTCGACAGCTTCCCGATCAACCCTTTACCATCTACGATAAAAGATGTTGGATATCCTTGCTCACGCCCGATCGTGCCGAAAATTTGGATACGAGAATAGACAACGAGGAAGTGTGGCGAATACTGTGGATAATTTATATTCGAGATTATCAATCGATTGGTATATTTAGATAGTCTAGATAATTCGAGATAATTAATTAATCGATCGAACCTTTTCGCCTGCACCACGTGTCTACCTTCGCAAAAAAAAATGCTTTTCGTAAATATACATTGTTTTCTTGGGTTAAAATATAAAGAAGTTTTTATTGCTCTCCCTAATGGATTGCGAGCTTTTAAAAAATTCGAGAGCCAACGTGAGCAGCGGTCAGAATTACCCACGAGAATTTTTTCTCGGAGAATTTACGGAGATATCTTAAACTGTAAACAGGAAGATAAAAGGTGAAATCCTATGATTTTAAAAAGTTACATCTTTCGATGAGGAAGAAATTACGTCGTTGAATATACGCATGAGGAAAATCAAAGAACTTTTTCGGTCTTCATATCTTGCTAATTAATTACCACGAAACACCGAATACTCCAATTTATATAATATTATATTTATAACTCATATTCTCGTTTCATACATTCATTATTACGCTACATATTAGTTCATATATTATGAAAAAAAAGTACGGGAATTCGAAGAATTCGTCTCTCGAAGGAACAACGCGTATAAATCAAAAAATGGCATGGAAACGCTAATCAAAGGCATACCGATAAGAAATAATAATGATCGAAATAATAATATCTTCGATCGTTAGGGAAATGACGTTTGTTTTTGCTTCGGTCGTTGTCAATAATAAGAGGGAAAAATTGGATCCTATGCAATTAATTCGTTTCGCTCGATTTAAATCACCGTGAAATCGACCTGAAAGCAGATGATAAGAGCGAGTCTCGTTTCGTAATTTTATAATAAATATACGTAGTTCCAATCTGAACTCCATCGATATTCGTTTTAGAATTTTAATACGAAAGCTAAATGACAATTTATGCAAAACGTCAATAGCAAGCGATATTCTAATATTGATCGAAAAACGACATCAAAGTAACATGGCTCTAAATTAAATGATTTCTACTGACATCGTTGCCAATCAAACAGATGCGATAATTTCACCATAAAATTGCACGACTTTGTTCTCTCTCATACGTTTTCATTCAAATGATTATATTCAATATATTTTGTAACTCTTTTATGAAATACGTCGTCTTTTTCTTCTTCTATCCCTTCACATTTTTCTTACTCTTATCCTTAGAGAATATTTTCTCCAATTTCACTGACTTCTTTTTACATATTCATAGATATTTTTATTTTAGGAGGATTATTTATTATTTTTACCTCAATCGCAAGAATTAATAAAATCGTAGAAACGCCGGTAAAATAAGAAGTTTTCTAACGTTTTTTTAACAAAACAAAAAACTCTTCTCTTTATTCGTAGGATAATACAAACATATACGTATTCGTATACTATCGACGTTCTTACTCCACCTTCTATATAAACACATTAGTCGTAATTTGCGAAATCGTACAATCATCGCTTAATTATCTCAAGGTTGATAATTGCATCATCGTAACGAAATATTAATTCTATGGAATAAATATAAATCGTGTCCTGCAATATTACGTCATATCGAATCGCGAGACAACGCTTATTATTTTCGTATAACGATTACGAGCGATTGAATATCTTTTCTCACCTTTCGCGAAATTTTGATGAAAATTCCAGCTTCGTAATTATCTCACGATGCAATCGCTGGAAAAAACAATTATTTTATACAACATGACACGATCTACTTGCATTCATTTCGACCATCGAACAAACATACAACGATTTATTAGCACGAAATAATACATGAAAAGATGTACATTTATGCGATTAAAAACACGCTTCTTCTTGATTGCGTCATCATTGTCCTTTCGCAAGGATGGAAAGGACCATAGATGTCAAAGCGATCGCTGGCATCGCCTTGGCCATCAGATCGCCTCCTCCTCTTCAGGCGAACCGCGAGAAGAACGGTAGATACGTAAAGAGGAGAGATCGGATTTTTCGTTCTCTTGAAAAGAACCGCTGCTCACCAGGGACGACCGATCCTTTTCACGGCGCTGTCCACCCCTTTGGAAAGTGACCCGGAGCAGGAAAGAAGAGCAACCTCGTAGAGAACACCTGTGACTTTCTTCTTGGCAAGGAGGGCTTGCTTTTACTCGTGCCTAGGGACTCGCAAAAGATTCGTCAAAAAGATGATAAATCGTAAGGGCAGAGGAAAGACGTTTTTTCTTTCTATCGCAATATCTCTGATCTCTGAGCATCGAAACTGGATAAATTACGAACGTAAAAATAATATTGACGGGCCCGTCGCTCGAGGTTTCGAACGAGAAATTTCCTTCGTTCCATCGCTCATTCGTGTTTCCCTCAACGAGATCGAAACGTAAGAATCTTCACGCCTAAGAATTTATTGAAATTACTGAAACAAATACCAACATCGACATCGAACTCGTTATAATCCGAAGGAAAAGAAAAGTACGATCGATTCTACGAACTTTCAAAGATAAGTTTTGTTATCCCTAATGCATTCTCCTGGGAGAAAACGCGATTTATTCCACATCCACGTTCAATCGATTTTTCTTTTTTAATTATTTCGATAGCTGTTGCTTCGTGGGTATGCATTGGCTCCCCGAGTTCCAATTTTCCGAATTCTCTAAGAAATGCCAACAATTGCGGAATATGATAGAGAAAGGGAAGAAAAGAAAGAGAGAAAGAAATTCTTGAAAAATTCTCACAATTTCTCAAGAATTCTCCCTCGTGGTACTCATATCGACGAAACTTCTATCTCGCGACTTATTGACGAAGCATTACGTACAACCGCGATGCTTTCTAAATTGCAATAATTCACGGAAAATGAACAATAAGTGTGGAACGATTCTTCGCCCTCAACTTCATTACTTTGTCAAGAATTATAAAATTAAATTATAATAAAAAATACAATTATTTTTTAACGAATTGATACGGAACGTAATTTTCTACGGCTTCTTTTATTAACTTCTTCAGTAACAACACCGATTATAGTCGATGTCCACGTAATCAACCGTAGGTACCAACGGTCGATATTCTGCATCGATTCGGAGGCGTCTGCAATATTAAATCTATTCCGTTTTCTATATAAAATAACGACTAACACAGACATTCATAAAGACGTTTCCCTTCGGTTTGTAAATCACTAGAGAAAAGCTTAAATCGATAATGTGGCTTCGTATGCAGTAAAAATAGCAAAATGAAAAACAAGATACTAAATGTAAAGATATTTGATAAAGTAAGCTTATGTGTCGCCCCTTGTTTTAAAGAGTATCGTACAAAGTTATATTACTAATCGTTAGGATAATCGCTAAATATCTAAAGAATATGAGAGATCGGTCAGCAGGTTTTCAGATTATAATCCGAGTCTGTTGGTACTTCGAACTACGTCGATGGCTGATCTTCTCGCCCAAACGATGCTTCCTCGACGACTGCGTAACTGGAAGTAATATTTCGCGTCGATGGTTGATGACAAAACGATACGCCATCACCTTCTTAAAAGTCACCTAGGCTCGATCAACGTACCAAAAAAAAGCTGCGGCGCACCGAGCGTCGGTTCTTTCAAAACAACAACATAGAGCGACGATATTCGCGTCTCACGCACACACACACACACACACACATCTGCGCGTATAAACGTGTAGAAACACGTTCGTAAATTGCGACAAATCGCAGAAAGGCTTTTGACGAATAATAAAATTATCTTCCACAGCCGAATTACGTTTTATAATAATTCCACAGCACACCACAAGTAAAAGCTTGCAAATACATAAATTACAATAATATTTATGGGTTTTTATAAGATAAAAAACACGACGAAACTGCTCTACGTATGTAGATATTTACTTTTACTTAAATTTTATATAAAGCAATATGTAAAATTAACGTAAAAAAATTTCACGCTAGTGAGTCACGGCTTAGCGGTTGCAGAGCTCTGGTTTACAAAACAAATCGTACTCGACTCTTTTATTGCTACAAGAGACTTTAACAGCTAGCCAAAAAAATTGTCATATCATGCGTGACTAAAGTTGTTCGTTATAAAGATCGTTGAAAACGCTGTAGATAAATTAAGGAAAAAGACCTGATTGGTTGAATTATAAGAGACGACTTAATATCTGAACTGAAGAAAAAAAGCGTAAATGCATACAAAACTATTCATGGTCTCGAAAATGATTCCAAACAATAATTATTAAAAAACACTTTTTTCTTTGACTATTAGTTGAAACCACGTCTAATTAAAGATATTCTGAAGATCTTTCTACGTAATAATTCACGCAATAGAGTGTTAATTTTCAAATTGATCAGCTCTACAATTGAATCGTACAATTCATTTGTACTACAACTTTCACACAATGATATCCTATTTTTCTTTGCAGTATCGTGCACCAAGGGCCACCTTCAGCGATTCTTAAACCGCAATAACGTCAGGATGAATTGTAAAAGGACGAATCTCTAGGGATGAAGTGATCGTGCGGGAGAAATTAACAAGAGGAAAAAGCGAAAAATAAAAGGAAATAGAGAAAAGGAAAGACAGAGAGAGAGAGAGAGAGAGAAATCCTCGAAACAAATCGGTGATCTCGATTTGGATCGATCGCGGTCAAAAGGGCTTTTCTCTTCCGAAGGTTTCCCGCAAATCGAGCCGCGGAAAATCAAATTAATATCGAAACCAAAGCTGTCGGCTGTTTGCCGAAGGGACTCTCCGTTTCGATCCGCGTCTCCCGCGCTTTCTTCCCTCGTTCGGTGGCCTTTCTCCCCGCCTCCAACCGTCGGTGTGTCCTCCGTTCGACCATATTGGATTTCCTGGCAGGTGGACTGAAAGGGGCGGCAGCCCCTGCCGACTAATGCCTTCCTGAAGCAACGTTTTCGAGGTCACGGCGTCCCCGAGGTCACGGCCGTTAACGATCCATCGACATGGCCGATCACGAGAGGATCAGACTGGTCGTCCTTGGTGGCGCCAGGGTGGGCAAGAGCGCCATCATACGACGGCTGTTGGGCCAGGGCTTCAGCGAGAGATACAAGGCCACGGTCGAGGATCTCTACTCCAGGGAATGCGTCCTCGGCACGATCACGCTCAAGGTCGATCTACTTGATACCGCAGGTGAGGTTGCTCATCGATCGATGATCCTTCTTCGTCTTCTTTTTCCATCTGCTTTGCCAGAATCGTTCAGTGAAGGGAAATGCGAATCTTGCGTCAACGATATTCTTTATATCGTCTGTTTCTTGGTCTGGCATTGTAACACCGTAAGATACGATACGTAAAGTTAAAAAAAAGTGAAATTTCGTTGTGGGAGCAAGAAAATATTCAAAAATTCTTTTAGAAATTACATTCGCGAGATTTGAAGCTAAGGAGATAAGAACTCGCAATGAGGTTTGCCTCGAAGCTACGATCTATAAGCTGAGAGAGTAAATTTTGAAGAGTGACCAGGAAATTTCTGGACTTAGGACGAAACTGTATTTCGAACCGGGTCTCTTCTAATAAAGCGAGGGAAACGTGGATCGTGACGGAAAGCCGCCGTTGCGTGTCGATAGTAGAAGTTACGAATTCTGTCGGCTTTTATTGATTCTTGAGGTCGGAGAATTCCCGTTCCTTGGCATATTTTCGATTTGGAGGGTTTCAGACTTTTATTTGCTCCTCTCGAAAATGAAAGAAGTTATTACGAACGCCTTATTTTAAAGATACGACTTTCTTTTATGTATGGATAATACTGTAATTGTAGCACTTGTATATTCACTTTTCTTTGCGAAACAAACGTGTCATCTTCTAAATATCGGTAACGAAGTTTCGATCCTACCGTAAAAAGTTTTAAGTTCGCCAGTGCATTTTCGGACGATTAAAACTTGCGAGATAGGATTCAAAAGATATGAGACTTGAACTCTGCGTATCCTTCAAAAGCGGAGACTTTTATACGAGTTCAAAACAGTTAACTGTTAACCGTGAGGGTTTTACGCGAACAGTTAGAGAAGTTCCACCGCAACGTGGTCTGGCGCACAAACATTTGCAATGTTCAAAATGGAAGCTCGCGATATACTGAGCTATCTGAGATATATCTGAAAAGCCAGAGGCCTAGAATTGCGTCTATTTTCTATAAACGAAAACAATACACAAGTTTCTTTCGTAAATCATCACGAATGAAAAAATTCGTTACATTCTTTCAAGTATCGAATCAACGCGAGTCCTGGAATGATGAAATCAATTTCAGAGTAACGGAGCCAAAAACTAATCAGTAAGTAAATTACTCGTAACGAACGCGTCATTGATTGAAAAACGTACAGGCGCAAGATCGACTTTTAGACGAACGATCTCATTAACTTCCTTGGAAATGACACGATCTAAAATTCTAATTTCTGTAATTTCTTTCTCGTAAGTATTAAATTGGAAAGTGTCAAAAGCAGTCACGAAAATTCCAAGCAGTTTCTAAGTATTTCTTTAAGCGAACGTTATTTTCTTTGACCTTCGAGGAATCAAAGGAAGAGCATTCAAGACGAAATCTTTTTTTCAATTACAGGTGATTTTCAGTTTCCGTCTATGAGGAGGCTGAGCATAGCGAACGCTCACGCCTTCCTTCTCGTGTACGCGACAACGTCATTGCCGAGCTTCGAGTGCGTCAAGCGATGTTTCGAAGAAGTGAGGGAACAACGATCCGACTTTCAGGTACGCAGCTAAAGAAATTTGCTCGATTAAAACGTTTGAGAGAGGAGTTTACGGCACACTTTCTTAAACGAGCTACGGGTATAAAACGAATCGACGATTGAATTCAATTTCAGTGAGTAATACAACATCTACACCGTCGATCTCCGATTCGATTTTGCGATATTTTTTTCTTCCTTCTCTTCGGAAATTGCAACTGTACGAGCCGATAGGCGTCAATATTTTGATCTGTCGATTCCAAACGTGCAGCCACAATTTCTGCCTGTCGATACGTTAATGTCCGTTCGATCGAACGAGTTGATGAATTAAAGAGGAACGAAAAAAGTCTTCGAAGTCTTCGATATTTTCGTACTCCTGTTAGGATACCTGAACGACCAATTAATTTTCCTTCGGTAAATGATACATCGCGAAAGACAAATCTATATTATCGATCTTGAGGATCGAGAAAAGAGATCTTATATTTTCTTCATAAACTAATAACGATATTGCACATGTAACCAATCAGTTGCTTATAAAAGTAACGATCTCTCGAAAACTTTGTACTTCTTAAGACGAAAAACTTTGTACTTTTTAATATCTATTACTCACTCGTTATGCCTGGAATTAATTCGAAAAAGGCTGAATTTCAAAATACCAATAATAAATTCTTATTGAAATATAATTAAGGTGACAAACTTTTTTAAACGGTACCAGATATTCGACGATATCGTAAGTATTATATTAATAATGGACACGATATACCATATTAATATTGTATTATCTGGTGTAAATCAAAGACGAGTCAGAGTAACGAGCGAACGATAACGCGACGTTATCGACGTTCCATTTCTGTATTTATTACGATAATCTGCTTCTTCTAAAGCGTCGAAGAAAGATTAACAAATATTTAATTTAACGCCATTTGTAACAGGAAGTGCCAATAGTTATCGCTGGAAACAAGCTGGATCTTGCACCGGCAAGGAGGGAAGTACCGATAGAGGACGTAAGCGAATGGTTATTCTGTAAATTGCCAAAACTTCGAGCCAAAGTGATAGAATGTTCCGCAAAGGACGATTATAATATCAAGGACATATTTAGATGCTTCGTCACGTTGTCCAAAATCGTGCCGAAAAATCCTACGGGGGAGGGCGACGAATCCGGGCTTAGGAGAAGATGTTCGGCATATGGATCACGAAGGTAGGTTTCGCAATTGTATCGCAAGCTACGATTCAAAAGAAATTAATTGATCGGAAAGGGCAATATTTTTATCTTCCTATATTTTGTCTTCCAGATCGGGCAGTCCAGGAAGTAGAACCGGAAATTCCAGTCCTGGAAGTCCACAACAACAACAACAACAACAACAGCAGCAGCAGCAGCAGCAACAAGTAGCACAAGGTACGAGCGTTGTAACAGTCGTAGAGGAAGTGAAGAGCAAGCCGCGAAGCCGTAGCTTGATTAGACGTGCTTCGAGAAAGACGAAACAACAAATCCGCGATACCCATACGGACGACTGCAACATCTCCTAAGGCTGATCTCGAAACCGGTATTTCCTTAGCTGCTACCTTCAACCAGGATCAAAGGATCCTTTCGACGATATCTCGTTGGAATCCTGATCGACGTGAATGAAAGTCGAGCCAGCACGTTTTTGGACGAGCTAGTAGCTCTCACCATTCGAGAGAATCGTTGGACGCGGTGCGATTTAAATCGACATTTCGAAGCTTCGTTCGATGAAATTCCATCGTATAATTTAACGCGAACCCGAAGGATCCACGAATGATCGATACGTGGAATGTCTTCTCCGACGTTTCGAACGTCGATCCATCGATGAAATCTCATTGTTTAATCACGCGTGCATTTATCAGGGTCGATCGACCGACGATCGTTCCTCTTCGTGAATTTTTATTCTTTAATTTCCTTCCTGCTTTTTGATTATTTATATGTATTTTCTTTTATTTGGTGAAACGAGTCTTCCTCTTTAAATTCTGACATTTGAATTTTACTTAGATAATAAGTCGATTTAGTTAAACGACACGCTGTTAGATTGAGAGACAACGTATTCCTTCGACTAGTAGATATTTATTACTTTGCTTGCAATTCGTCCGACAGCAATTTTCTTTTAATTTATTGAACGTACGAGTTTCATAACACAATGCTGCAAGGAAGAATCAAAATTAAAAATGATAAGTAAAATTATATTATAATTATTCGGATAGCAAGGGAAGGAATAATCAAAGATCCTCGAATTTTCATCTGACCATTCATACGAGAAGAATTCAATGTATCCAAATATCTAAATACCTATAACAAAACGACAATTGCGATATATTATATATGTACATACACATATGTATTGACACAGGACGCAACAGGTGTAAATCGAAAGACATTATTTTAGATACTTGTAACTTGCATTGGCATTCGGTTAAGAGCAGGTAACTAGAGTCGAATATTCCCGTAGCATCGCATGGCTTTGAAACACAATCAGTACAATTTAAACGAAGAGAACGCGAAGATTCGATTTCTATGTAAATTGGTCTGACGCATAGAAACGATTGAAATTAATACAATGATCTCAAAGGGATCGAGATTGCATAATTGCTAGAAAAACATCTGTAAGGTACGTTGTAAACGTAAGGTTAAATTATTACGCCAAGTAATGTTCATTTAATACAACTTTAGTTCACAGGAGTTAGCCAGAAAAATGTACTTCAAATACAAAAAGTTAAAACGAAGCTCGAAAAAACGTTTTCGTACGATAAAACCTCGTACCTGAAACTAGCTAACCGAACAAGATCGTCGGTTACATTATCAAGACGATATTAAAACTACCGCCGAAGTAGTTTTTAACTTATATTTTAATTAAATACAATTAAACGATATCTGTTTAAAAAACTGTTCAAAAGAAAAAGGTCATACACCTATCTGTTAGCTTAAAAATAAATATGAGATTTAATTAACATATTTGTTACATCTTATTTTCGTTTCCATCGATAAAAATTGACCATAAAAATGTTGATGGTAGCGAAATCGATCAGTTTTTGGCTAAACGAGATTCTACCGTGTTACACGATCGTTCCTAGAAAATGACAAGAGCAGCAGTCATTTTTTGATTGCATAATGTCGAACGTTCATCAACTATACGAATGTTCGAGTAGGAAAATTGGTAATTACACGCGCGATATCGTAAGATGACCGTAATAATAGATGTGATTTAAAGCGCACGACGAATGTTCTAGCTTTAACTATAAATTAATGAAACTATTTTGTAATATTGATGTCAAACCGTAGGTATTTTCGCACACCTACCACGTTAACAACTTTGAATGTTGTCGTCTGATAGCAAGCACTTATATGGAATTCTTCAAAAATATATATTGTCTTTCATCTTCCACCTTTCGAACCGATGTAAAAAACATTCTCAAAGGTGGCAGAGATCCTATGAATACGTCAGATCAGACGACCTTAACAAATAATTATCCCGTTATCTATGTATTTACGTACTATATCCGGATATTTTTGAAAAAGAATAAATACTATAGGGACGAGTGAAATGAATTAGAACGCGAGCATTCGTAATGAATTTGAATAATTTTCATTGGTTGATCATTCACTTCCAAAACGATTCAAGCATCTATTTATCAAAAATATGATAATGATATCTATGGAAAATACGATAAATGACCGAGAAATACTTTGTTTATTTAGCTTCTATCGGTCGCCAGCGCTATGTAATTTATTGATTATTAATATTTCACTGAAATATGAGATACAAAATACAAAACCATCCCAATAGACAATGTATCGTCGTAACGTCAAAATTATTTTTTCATCTAAAGCTGATATAAAATAAGCTTGAAGAAAATACGGCTATCGGCACGTTTCCACTTGATTTAAGACTTCTATGGTAAAATTGCTATTTCACGTAGGCGACAACGTACGACCGATAAAGGTTAATAATAGAAATAGGTTAACACGAAAAGAACGCTCACCGAATTTTCTCGCGCCTTCGGGCTCGATTGAGATTGCATCGATGAAACGTTGCCAGACGAAAAGAGAGGACGTTCGAATTTGTTAGTGATCCTTCGGAGCTGAAACAATAAACATAAATTGCGAGTATGATTAACCGTCCTGCATTAAAGGTTTTTTTCTTTTCTCGAGAGTTAAGAAAGTACGTAAGTGCGAGGTAGAATGAACGAGGAACGACGAACGACGCGATAAACATCGTGTTACGTTCTCGAGTTGATACCAATTATCAAAACCACGAATACGCTTAACGAATACCTGGTGAACGTCCTACCGTATGTGTGCATGATGTTTTGTATCATAAGATTTTAATGCAATACAGCCGATAATAATTAACGTTTTCCTTATATGCGTGTAAGAAATATTTACGTTACGTTGTTGTCACGCGATACTATATCGTCACTTATAATACGATACGAATTAAATGCCCCTCTCCTCCCGATTAAAATATATCAAAGTTATACGTTTCCAGTACGCATATCTGTATATGTATATAATGGACCAGGAAGTAGACATTTTGCTCTTTCCTTAACCCTTTGCACTCGAGGGGAGTCAGCATTCATTTCTATTTGATTTTTTCACCGATTTTTATGAAATTTACGTATACAAATGTTGATGGTTTTATAAAATACCATATAAAACAAAAACATAGCGCTTAAAATTTGACAAATTATCTTTCCTGTAGTTTCGTACGTTAATTTCTATGTAAATTTTTAAATTAGCTGTAAGAAGTTCGTCACGTGTTCGAAAAATGTTACGCGTTGATCTAGAAAAATGTGGTGCGGTGACACCCTTGGTCCATTCTGTACTCGTCGCTTTATACGTCATCGTGAAGCGATCTGTTGCCACGAAGCAAAGCGTGAGTAATCGAAAATCGCGTATCGTAACACGTTGCATATGTATAAGCTTATCGAAGTTTCCACTCTATGCCCATATTTCTCCTCTTGATTTGTTGTCCCTTCGACTGTACCTTAACACAAGCGGATTTGCCGGGTAACGTGAGATCTGTAAATAGTTGTCAGTATTCGTAATCACTTTTAAACGTATATTTATTCGAAGCGATATAAACGATTCTAATAATATTACTGGAATCGTGGATCTACGCATAAAAGTACTACCGTACTTTCCCATTAAGATATAAGAGAAAAAAGGAGGCTAAGCTACAAATCAAAAGAAGAAATTCAATGTTTAGGAACTTACATTACTGTATTCTGTCTGTCTATCTGTCTGTCTGTCTGTCTGTCTGGCTGTCTATCTGTCTATCTGTGTTATATTTATATTGCATAAAATCCCCTTAACCCGTCAGTAAACACGTCGCAGTGACGAGGAAATTCGAATGATATTTTTTGCGAATAATTTCGATAGATTCTACAAAATTCAAGGCGTTCGTCTGCCTTATCAAAGATCGTATCAAAGAGTGCGTTTCAAAACAATAAGTAATCAAGTTTATATTCACGAAGTATTTTCTAGAAAATCTTTCGCTGATGGGTCAAGGAAAAATCGAGGAAATTCGAAATCGACCTATCAATATACGATGTATCTGTATTTCCCTACTCGTCGTAATCAAACCCCTAACTTCGACCTATATCTTCCAACGTGAAAAAAGATATCTTCCCTTACATTGGCGTATCTTTGACGCCAATAATATTTGTGCGGTTGTGTATTTGAAACGCCTTATTGTGCATTTGAAAAAACACGCGGCGAATCTGTCTTGTAACGATGGAAAATCGCTTCAAGCGAATTAATATTAGAAATCTACAAAGACTTCGCACTCTTTCTCTAGACGAGCTGTTTTTTCTCTTCGTGAAAAAAAAATCAATTGTTAATAATAAAACCGTATAGAAGTACTACCGCAACAAACTATAGCGACAGGATAATTTTGTGACTTTATCAAAAACGAAACGAATACGATGATTCGATAGGATGTTAGTATGAAAATGCAGATACGAAATGTGATAAAATGATACCAAGCATTTCTCGTAGAACGTGTGTAAAGTGTAATGCGAAATCGTAAATTTACACGTAAAGATGGAAAAAGAAAACAATTCGAAACGCCAAAAAACGTCGATATACATATGTCTTAGATGAATTAAATTTACTGTGCTTTAAACTTTGCATATCATGATTTTCCGTTGAAAATCTATTAATATTTCGTTGAAAGTGACGAGTGATATTTATCGCGCTATCAAGTTTTATAAAGCGATGGGTACATCGGCATTTCGAGAGCATCGTCGTTGGTGCTATACATTTTTCTTCTGAAAATATTCATACGTACGTACGAGCGATCGAACAAATAAACGCTCGGAAATATATCTGTAATGTGCATAATTCGCACGATTACGTTGAATGCTTGACAAAAATAGAAATATGCGAAATGACTAAGTAAATCGCGGAATGTAAACTGGACAAAACAGTATACGTATTAATTGCTGACCTCCGTCAAAAATTTCTTGCAAAAATCAAATATACATACATCTACGTACGTTACTCTGTACGCATAGATACGATTACGTTTGAATTTAAATATATATATATATATGTGTGCGTGTAAAATAATTATGAAACAGTAAATTACTTTGCAGTTATTACGAGAATGTTTAGGAAAATTATTTTGTTTTCTTTTACATTATAGGAGTATTGAATTCTGCAATTACAGTCGCGATTACATAATTATGAAACTTCGTAAAATATACTGTGAAATTTTTGTCTTTCTTAATATTGTGCCTAAATTTTGATACCATATTTAATATAACGCGCTTCAAGTATAATGAGAAATTCTTTAAATGATAAAATTTTGCTTTACAAATTAATCCTATATTTGACACGAATATATTTGCAATGGCATTTAATCTGCACTATTTTTGTTCTTAAAAAAAAAAACTCTTAAACTCGACCTTTCCTGCAAAATATATACTTAACAACAATGATGGTAAATTTATTAACGGTACGTGAAAGATATTGCTGATGTAGGTAAATATCGTTGTATTAGTTTATTAAGTTTAGTAAGGATTTTATTAGGAATTTTTGGCAGAGTAGCAGACGTTAACGATACTTGACGAGCGAATCGAAATCGGTAATATATGTATTCTTTTTTGTAAATCGATAAGTATTGTGAAAAGTATTCTATAATTCGCATAATTTGTTGATTCGCGTATTTAATCATAACTATGCAATGTATAAACTTGATCTCAAAATAAGGACCAAGAAAGGCAATTCGAGCCACAGTGTACTGATTCATCGTCGAGCTTAATGAAACCATTGTACAACCGATTGCGAATCGCTTGAATCGTTTAGAAGGTAACGGTAATGCAGTTCTTAATATAAAGGAAAATATCTTTGACCAATTTTAGTAAATATCTTGCTGTCTCCTTAAATGTAAACGTAGAAAACACTTCGGTTCTTATTGCACTT
>JAITYT010000701.1:1009719-1023335 GCA_025433975.1 Liostenogaster flavolineata | reverse complement strand
TTTATTAAAAAAAAAAAAAAAAAACTATTACTCAAGATGACAAAATGTAATTTTAATCACCTCTTCCCATATCTCACAAATATGCATCTTCCACCGGGTGTGAGTACAGGCTAACTCAAACTAGATAATCTGAAAATAATAGCGGAAATATTGATCCCTTGGTATATAAAATAATTAGAAAAAGGTCGTCGAAGAATGCTTTTGAAACGTCCAACTTTAAGTCAAGCTAAAAATCAACGAACTGGGAGAAACACAAATTTCAAACGATTGTGAATCCTTCTCTATATTTTACTGGTTCTTCTTACGTACGATCGTCGTACATTCGTAAAACTAATCAAGCTACATAGCTATACCGGCGTTTCACTATGTTCCCTCGTTGTGAAACGCGTGGAGATATCACCAATCTCTCGATGATGTTAGTTTTAAGTGGTGATATCCCGCAATGAGCAGACGCTCGTCGTCTCACTGGAGATCATTCGTTTCCAACGTAGCGGGATGCACGTCGCTCGATCAATGGAAAACTATTTTCGTGTCACGCGATCGAACGGCTTCTTCGTTATCGTTGAAGATTCTTTCCGATTCGATGTCTTTTCTTCCTCCGACTCGTTTCGATCATGAGCTACAAAACCACAAAGGAGTTCGTTCCCAACAGATAGCCGATAATTCGTACAAACGCGTTCACATCGTCGAAAATATTTTACCAGTGTGGAAGAAGATCGAAAATGTCGACGCGTTGTCTGTCATACTTACATAGCTCGCTCAGGGTACTGAAAAAGTATTTTCATTATTCTAAGCACATAGTGACAAGTTAATAAAAAATATTTGGCTAATGGTCCGTGAGGTCGACGTCGAAAATTTAATAAATCGATAAATCGATAAGAAATATGGTTAATACGGTCACGTTCTTATTTATTATACCTTTATCGTGCAGCTCTTAAGAATTACATTCGATTCCTCGTCAAGATTCGATCCGTCCATTCTCTTCGTCGTTTTTCCTAGAAACCTATAAATAAATTTATTTTCGATAAATAATTTATTTCGAACGCAGAACGAGTCCAATTTAAAAGGAGAAAATAATTACAGATCGCGATCGCGAATTACCTTAAACGCGACTGAAAAATATTTTATTTCTTTTAACAAACTAAATATCCTCGTTTAATAGCTTTTTTTTATCGAAAACTTAACTTTGTCTCGTTATTCGAGTCGCTTTTAGGAGAATCGTCGCTCGTTTCGTTTTGTGAACGAAACAAACTCTCGGTTTGTTTCGTCACAGGAAAAACATGGTTTAGGAAAGAGTATCGTAGTACAACGCAAGCTGTCTTTCCTCCTTCTCTCTCGCATTCGAAAGCGCTTCGACTACGTTGCGCCAAGTCTCTCTTTATTAGTGTCACGTGCAACGATCCATGACGTACGCGCGCCAACGACTTTATTCATTAGATAGGTCGCACGAACGGCATCGGCCAAACGCCCACCGCAAATCGATTTCCCCTTTCGTTCTGTTATCGTCGTCGCTCCGATTCGTTCTCTGTTTCGTCGATTTCAAATCGACCGTGGCTAAGTTCGCCTCTTGCCTCCCGTTTCTCTTTGATCCCCCTTCCTTGAGATTTAAATCGCGACTTTGCGCAACGTATTCAACGATTTTATTATTAACGCTTGATCTTTCGTTTCTACGAAGGTATACGCACGTGGAACAGCGATGCAAAAATCGAACTCGTTCGATGTTATAAAATTTGTCGTAGAAATCGTCGAAATATGCGAGGAACGATCAACGGGCGTGACAAATTCAACCTGAGACGTAACCGTAACCAGTTAGAAGATTCGTTCGTTCGTTTCGAAAAGGAATAAACGACCAGAACGACTATTACGCTGCCCAATTACCGTTAGTACAGCAGAATAACAGCGAATTGTATAGTAAACATTGCAGTAAAAATGAAGAATTCGCGTCTTAATTCGGCCGAATGGTAGTTTGCCGGTTCCAAAAGAGGAGATAGTAACGATCGCTTGTGTCGTAACCAATGCTAATTTAATTTTATCACGCGGTCCTCAAGTGAATCTTACACCATTCGATTCGATTGTAAAGCGAATCTTTCGATGATACAAATAGAACGTTCCAGCGTTGATATTCTTGTAAATATTAATCGAGGACAATAAACACTGCTCGTTTCGAAAATCGCATTTGGTTCTTTTTTTCGATACCTTCTTATTTTTTCCCTTGACCGTAGAATTTTAAACCAAATGCTTTTGTTTTTTCTTGTCGTGAATTTCTGACTCTGTAAAGTCATAAAAGTACGATTAATTTTAAGTATAAGAAGTACAAAAGATTTCTTCCGCTCTAACGAAAAGCAGCGTGAAACAATGATTTACGATACTCTAAAATATTTTTTCATTTTATTTTCTTTAAAAAAATGAAAAATTCTATTTTTATCGTACTTGTATCTTTAAGTGTTTAACGAAGTTACGTTTTTTCCCTATGGAAACAACAGTTAAACGTCGTGGAAGCGTTCGATGCGGGTTTAAAGCGGGTCTAGTTCCAACGTAATAAGATACACAGATCGTATTGTTTGGTATCCTCAAGTGCGTGACAAGCATGCTAGCCACCCGATCACAACGAATAAATTCTTTGGCAACGTTCTTCCTTAGCGTTCATGATTTTTACACGAAAGCAAGAATTTCGTTCCTTGGCCATCATTCGTCCTACAAAATGCATAAAACGACGTAAAACGTCCTTCGTAATCAGTCGATTATAATCAGCAGGCTTTGTAAGAGTACTTCGATAAAATGTTTCGACAATTTATATTTTCTTGAATGTTGTATTAGTAAAAAGTCTAGTTTTTCTTTTCGGCAATTAATAAATTGAATTATTACCTAGTCAGACCTAGAATCATACCGACGCTATACGTTACATCTTATTACCGTTGTACGTTAAATTCTATGACGACTATACTATATCCTATGTCCTATAGCGGCTGTACTGTACCGAATCCATACGCTGGATCCTCTCACGAATGTACTATACGAAACTACACAAGTTACATCTTGCCTACCGCAAAGCGTATACTCTCGTGAACGAAAATACACACGGTGAAACTCGCGATCAACCAAAGACAGGGTTAGCTTTGGCACGCGCCTTATCGTCAGGCCGTGCTTCATGATGCGCATGCTTTCAAAGATTTCATTAAACTGCCAAGACGACCTAATCCGTACGAGCAAAATACCAGAAATTAGCGTAGCGCGATCGAAGAAGGTACAACGTGTCTCGTCGGTCCGAACCGTTAATACCATTCTCTGTAACTCCTCCGTTCGTCAACTTCGATATAAACTCAGCACCTAGCGATGGTTTTAGCATCGCTTCCGATAAATTCGAAATCCGCTAAAAGGCAAGAAACGAATAATCCCCCGAAACGTTTATCAAATTGCATAAGCCGTACCAATTGCGGTACGCAGACACGTGGCTCGAATGGAAAGTCGCGCAAAGACGGATCAGCCAAGGTACGCATCAATGTTGGTAAGGTTTCGCGCGATTATGGCGTCTTTGTGGACTTCAACGTCACCGACAACGGACGATGACATTGCGCGTTGTGTGCACGCCACTGGCCGTGCATTTATAAATAGGACGTGGATAATGCGATGGCTGTCTGTTTACGACGGTGCTGGTGTTGTCAGTGGTCACCTAGATGCGCCAGCTCGGATGCAGCGATATCCAGAAACTTCCTCGAGAAGGTCGCTCGAACGGATCGGTTCTTCGCGAAGACATCGGGGAATTTGGTTCGCCTCGCGTCGAGGGAACCTCGAGCTAGTTTGGCGCAAAGCGATCGATTTCCAGCTGCGTGACGAGGGAGGTTCGTTTCCACGCTGATGTAAATGGTGGAGTGACGAAACGGTTAGAGTGCGCGTCGAATACGGCTTCCGCAAACGAGATTTTCCGTTAATCGTTTTTCAGCACGACATCGTCAGGCCAGATAAGCTCCGACGACGACGACAACAACGCCCGGAAATTGCGTTCGGTCTGTTTGCGCGGTATTGCCATCGTCGGTTAACATCGGATCCTTCCAGCGTTATCGATACACCGCTCGAAGTTGTTCGAAAGGGATGAAAGTGGACCCAAGCGAGAGTCGAACCTGTCGCTGCGAAGAATCGACCGACCACTCTGACGACACCTTCGTCCGCGCCCTTTGGAGTTCTTGGAGTCGGTCGCCTTGCGTCTTGGTCGAATCGCGCGTTATCGCGATTATGGTAGGAAAAGTTCCTAAAGGAATTCGTTTCCTTGCAGTCGAAACTTGTCTCGTGGCTATAAAAAGATGTGCGTTACGCGAAGTACGCTCGTATCTCTCGGACGCTCGAAGGCAAACGCAGAAGAGTCGACACCGCCGTAGGCAAAACTATAATTACCTTTGGGCATCCTCGAATCAAGGCTGGCTCGCGCGCCTCGCACGCGAGATAAAACCAAACGGCGAGTGTATTTTCGATCGCGGAGGGAAATTGCCAAAAAGGTCGGCAACGAGGAGGTCGCGCGAGGACGAGAACCAGTTCGCTTGTTTGTTTGGTCTCGTTTCGTTCCTACAAAGATAATTTCTGAGCCATTCGAATCGCCGATTTCTTGGGACAAAAGGGCAAACAACGAACATTTCGCTAGCCCCTTTCTTCGCGGAGCCGTGCCTACGTAGTCGTGATTGTCCTTGACCTTGAAATTGAAGGTTATATATTTTTTTTTTACTTGCATCGCATTCTACTCGTAACGAGAAGAGAAGTTACAAAAGGGTCGCAAAGCAAGCATTCTATTAAAAAACGACGATGTCAATATCGCATGGCCGTAACGCCTCTGACACGAACAGTCTCGTCTCTTGAAGGGAGATGGAACAGAATTAGGGATAGAACCACGTTATTCAACCGAGGAAAGCTTCGATTAAACGAAATCGTCGGAAGGCAAGTGGCTCTAAACAAAAAACTTGTAAAAAAAAATATCATTAACGTTATAAATATATCGTAGAAACCAGGCTAGAAAAAGAGTCTTTAGTCCTGATGAGCCAACACGAGCATGACGAAGGATTGGAAAGGGTCGTCGTCGTCGTCGTCGTCCTCGTTGTTTCTTCGATCGATCGTATTGCGTAGAAATTGTTAGTCGCTAACACGATTATCGATTCACGCGCCTCTAGTTATTCCTGCAAGCTCGCGTTGATTATTGCAGCGTCGCGTGCTGGAAAATAGGAACCAGTTTCTCCTCTCTTAACCGGACAACGCGCCAACCCTGGATCAATTCATGGCACCCTGGACTCTATGCAAAGTCGCCTCGTTTTTAAGGGATCTTCGCACTTCGTTTGTACTCGATAAAATGAAAAGTACGATACGAGACTACGACGTCGGTTTACCTAATTTACCTCAAGGTCGTCTTCGAGAAGGAATACGAAAAAAATTCATGAAACTCCTCGAATTTATGCCACGAAGAAGCGATCGACGATCCGGCGCTTTTTTCGTGATTGCGCAATCTCTTTACGTCAGAATCGCTTTTCCTTCGATTCAGCATCAATCCACGACGAGAGGAACTTCTTTTCGTGACGCGTGTCTCTGGTACGACAACGAAGAGCCGTCGAGCTTCCGGCTAGAGAGAGAATGCCTGCTGCTGATCGATAAACCTTCTCCTCTCTTCTTCTCTCTTCTCCTCTTCTCTCCTTCCTTCTCCTCCTCCTCCTTTTCCTCGATTTGACGTGGGCCGAAAGGTTAACCTCGCGATTCCTCGTTCGATACGCAAAGTAACATTGGCGTGAGATCGAGTACGATTTCGCATTCGAAGAACGTTCGGACGTTTTATTCGCGCCCGTTAGAGCAATTTCCCCGTCCATAACAAAAGCGCGCGTCGTTCTTTCGCGAGAATACGAGGAAGAATTTCGAGAGGTGATACACGGCGAGAAAAGAAGGCGTTTCGGAAGGATCCGTGGGTGGAAGCGTCGATGTCGTTGACTGTCGCGTGAACGAACGTTTATTGCCTCGAGAGAGGCTCTCGAAGGCGCAGAAATCGGCGAAAACGGAAGGAAGACAGCACCGAAGTCTCGCGAATGGGCGCGCGTTGACCTTCCCGAGCGAGGCTCGCGACGCGTTCTAATTCTGGATCGAAATCGCGGTGGAAATTTTCGAAAAACGTTCTTCGTCGTTACCGAGAGTCGAAAATAAAGGCAAAGCGTACGGAGAACCGCTGTCCGCAGACGGAGTCGGTACGCACGTTACTATTCTCGGTCGGTGGCATTCCGATAAGTCGTGTGCCAAATCTCGAGATTCAAGACTGGATCGAACGACCAACGTTGTCCAGATTATAAAGGCGACGGTCGTCTTTGGAGGAAGAGTAGAAAGCCGGGAACCAGAGAGAGAAAGGGAGGACAAGGAAGAAAAAGAAAGAACAGCAATTGTCCAAAACGTGCTTCGAGTCTTCGACTGTTTGACGACGACTTTTATCGCTCGTCTACTCTCTTTAACTTGGACGGATATATAGTCTTGTTGAATATCAACCGATAGAACTGGCCGTCCATTTTTATCTTTTTCCTCGACAAGCTGCTTGTTCGATAAACTGTCCGATGATTTAGGTAGTCAAAGTAAAAGAGTTATTGCCCTTGTTTTTCTTTACACGTTCCGTTTATCTTTTCTTTCAAGCCTCGAAAGTCTGGTTCATCTTTGTTCGATATCTTTGTTAAATTAATGCGTTAAAATATTAAAAAGATCAATATTTCTGCCATCGTTCTCAGACGATCTAGTTCGATCATCTAGTTAGTCCGTGTCCATACGCGGTGGAAGAAACATCTTCCTGGGATATGGAAATTATATTTTGTGATTTTGCATGATAGTTATTTTTTAATGAAGTTGAACTTTACGCTACAAAATAATAGTTTACTTTCTGGTCCCCCTAATAAAATTCATTTATTTTTTTCTAATCGACCTCTTATGCTACTGTTTACGTTTTAATGAACGTCGTCGTATCGTAAAACGAACGTCGAAAGTCAAAACGTCGGTGACGATAACAAAGACCAGATGATACGTTTCACGCGCAGCCAGAACGAAAAGTTGGCAGAATTCAGGCTGAGCATGGAACGCGTTAAAAGCGGAACTTCCGTCGCGTAACCCTCGAAACGACGCGTTTAGCT
Source organism: Liostenogaster flavolineata (assembly GCA_025433975.1). Classification (NCBI taxonomy): domain Eukaryota; kingdom Metazoa; phylum Arthropoda; class Insecta; order Hymenoptera; family Vespidae; genus Liostenogaster; species Liostenogaster flavolineata. Next base: position 1,016,208 of record JAITYT010000701.1, on the reverse strand, counting down.
TTACTTCTACTCTCTCCTTCTGTCTTTCGATGGACCAAGAAAGTTTTCCATCGAGACATTGCAGGAAAAAAGGAAAAGGGGACGTCCGTTTCGTATAAAAAATTATTGTCTATCGTGTTGATCGGATGGTGTGCCATCCACGCGTGTCTCTCGAGAAGGTCGAATACATAATCGAGCAGGGGAATCCACCGTCCGAATCGAAACATTTCTCTTTATTTTAGTGTATCAAAATATACTACGAATTCATGATTACGCGCGATCGAACACGAGTATGAATTAACGCGTCCCGCATTCGTGACGAGCCAAGTTTTCGAGAAGTCGATGAAACGTATAAAACAGTTATCGAGAAAAGAAGATTACGTAACGTTTCACCAACGTCGATCTGTTTTTAAACTTGAACCTGGCTTATTTGCTCTGTACTATGTATTTTACCCCTTTGTACGATCGCACGCGCTCGATTCTTCGATGCTCTTCGTGTCGATGCTCGCACTCACCTGATTCGTGACGTCATTTATCTGAATTTGGTAGTTCAACGACCCTAACTACCGACCAAATAACGACTACTTGCATCTCTGAGAGAAGTCGTGCATCTATAACACAAATAAAGATCTCTTTAGATAAATAAATAATATCTACTGAATTTATAATCGTCTTTCCACAAAAATATAATCAACTTCGCACGAGTTATATTAACAATCTCGTCGTAAGCTTCTAAAATTTCGAGACCCGCTTAACTTTTCGATATTTAACACGTTAAACACTGCGTCAGTCACGAGTGACTGACAGTGTAATCTTCGTTTATCTGCGTATCTTAATTTATATTGAATATAAAATCGTTTGAATATAGAATAAATAATTATAGGATAATTGAAGAACCTAAAAACATGCGCGCAACACTGCACAGATTGCGATAAGATACGTAAAAAGAATACATACAAAGATACACGTGTAATCCTGTTACGTTCTTATGCATGTCCCATATCGCGACGTGAGCGGAGAGAAACGCAAAATAGGCTCGACGCTTAACGTGTTAATATCGTCTGAACGTAGGGCAGTCATTGGTGCGTGGTTGACCTTTTCATCGTATTTAGTAGATGCTTACAGTCTCAGAAATTCGCCCACGGTAAATAAATACGGTAATCCTACATCGATTTACGTAAGCCGATGCATTAAATGGTAGGGTGGCCACCGGTGACCGACACTGAACTCCGAACACCCCTCATCGGGCACCGTTGAGCGTCGCGGGATGAATGCATCGAGATTGGCGTGACATGCATATAAGAGATTATTTAATAATTACAATTATTCGCCAGAGTTCGCAAAAAATTACGACACGAGCGAATTACGCAAATTGTACGAGACATGACAAACGCTAAAATTAATTAATTATCACTACGAGCTTTATTCTATTGGATTGGCAAGAAAGTAATTTCGATTTTCACAAATAAATGGCATCGTATTTTTCTGTCAATGTTACGATTACGAATCGTGAAGTTGCCAGAATGACGACAAAAGATCATCGAACAAAATGGAAAATACATAATTGATTAAAGTATAAAAAAAGTGAGTATTATTTCGTACTTTAAAAATCGAAATTACTTTCTCACCGAACCCAATGCAATATAATGCGAGAAGTTATGAAACTTTATGACGTCATTTGTGCTTTTACGATCGCTCGATTCGTTTCTCCCGATGAGACTGAGTCGTTTCTTCTTTGGGTCAGCGTCACCGAGAAGGCTGATATCGCGATGTTTTTTTCCGCGACGCGTTGTTTATGACTCCACTCGCGTTTACTCTTTCGTATCGATGAGTCATCTCCGATGACAACTCTCATACCCGGGATGCTTCCAAAAACACACGTTCGGCATGGAAACCCAAGCGCAAGTAACAGATGCGCGTGCTACGAGGAAATCTTCCGTTTTAAGATGTATCTTGACGCTATATACAGGCCGATGATACCAACATGCGTCGTTATCTATCGGTTCCAGTGGTGCAAACTATTAGTTACTTTCGACTTGTCTAGGAACGAATGCGGAATAGCATTTTATTTCAATTTCTTTGATCTTCCGTCAGCCACACGTATTTTCATTTTTATTTTTCTAGCTCTTTCCGAAGAAATCGGAAAACTGACCAAAAAACTGGAAACCCTATAAAAAAAAAAACCAACAAGTGTAAGAGACTATAATCAATACATGACGGGAATAAACCGTGCTGATTAATTTCTAAGTTATACAATATACAGAAAAATTACAAAATTTACAAAAAAAGTATTCGTTAGAAAGTTGCGTTACAAGCCTTACGTCAAAAAATTGGAATTAATAGCCTATCGTCAACGTGTTAAAAATAACGATAAATTTTCAATGACATTGATTTCCTCACGAGGTTCGATCGAAAGTTTGGTCGTCTTTGATCGAAACTTGCCTTCTGTCGCGACGATCATCGCAGTTCTTCGTTCCTTATGCTGATTTCGATCGTTTTATGATCGTGGTCGTGATGCAAATATCGAAACGATCGTAAGGCTCACTAACACGCTACCGATCGTAAATCCAAACGAGCGCTTGGATTTACGATCGAAAAGAACGCATCTCAACCATGCCCTTAACCTTCGCGCGCTAGCAAGACGTACGACGCAACATTTTGATCGCATCTTTTCGAGGTTACTTACGCTTGTATCGATAGGAGCTCGAAGAGACACGCAATCACATGTATTGAACGCAGCAGACGTAGTAAGCGCCCTTGTTTTTGTTTTTCAGATAACGCCATGCAATACACCGGCGACTCCACCAAATTTTCCCGACGCGCTACTCGCGTTTTCCAAAATGTCCGCCGGTGACAAAACGCCATCTGGTAAGTTTCAAATCTATTGGTCGTTACGTTTACGCGGGAATAACAATGGACCGGTCGGTTCGAATAATCGTCACGCGATTCTTCTCTTTCCTCCGTGTAGGTTGCGCCACTTGTTACGAAAGATGATAGCTCTTTTCCAATGATCGACGATCTAGGAATCGATTTTTTAATTTCTCGAAATGTCGAAGTTCGAAGACAGATTTTACTTCGCATCTTCCTAAATGATATTGGGATTTTAATTTACAAAATTAAGTTGGAAAATAAGTTGATCGGAAAAATCTTCCTCATATTGTCGACCGACTCGATCGATCGACGTGCCTCGTATCGCAAAGACAAATCGCAGATCGTCTCGTCCACGCGCCGTAGAGAATCGATATATGGATTACTCGTGCATATGGGAGCGCGTATTTATAAATACGTCTTTTACGAACCTGTTTTACTGCCTTATTTATACAAGCAAAACTGCCACAACTTTTTCCATCGTGTCGACCCAATCTTACCCTTCGTTTACGAAAAAAGTCGACAACCTGTTCCGTGTATTTTAACTATCCTTTCGTAATAAACCGACCTTTTTCACTCCTCTTTCATATTCGTCAAATCAAAGATGTGTACATCGAAAAAATGAAAATTAGGAATATCGTTTATCCTTGCACTTTTAACAAAATTATCTTCGTAAATACATTTACGAGTTCGATCGTTCTTTCGCAACCTTTCTTCGCAACTTTACTAACCGTAGGCTCCTATTCTCTGCTCTATCTTTGCGATCAATTCGCCCACTATTCCCACTATATTCCTACCACGAAGCTTTGCCATCGTAAGATCCATCTAAATAAATCGAACGAAATCAATTCAAGCTTTCGATCGAGTCACTCGAGGAAGAGTCTACTTCCTGTTAACTCGTCGATCGTCCACCTAGAATCGGGTGTTTCCTGCAGGATCCAAATTCAAGCTTCGCCGCAAGAGTTCTCCGGTTTTCTTATCCTCAAAGTGCTTATCCAACGATGCTAAAATAAAATCGAAAGTGAGAGTAATATCGACGAAGGGATTATGAAACACCGAGCTATCAATGAAATTATTGCAAGAGCCTACTTAACCGAAGGAAGAAAAATGCCAAATAATGGGCGATTGTAGCGGCAAATTGCTGGGGTGACATGGCAGTCAACGTGTTAAATGATATTTCGCTGGTCGTTCACACACCGTGTGGATACCAGCTCTTCAGGATTCGTCTTCGACGATGGAAGAAAGGAAGAAGAAGCGCTTTGGAAGGCAGATCGAGCGCCATAGGCCGCACCGAGAGAACGGTAGGGCGAATACCGGTCGGCAATGTGGGAACAACATTCTTGCGCGGAGCGTAAAATCACGACGACAACGTGGCATGGTTTTCTTTCTACATTGTGTGGTGTACCGCGCGCCGTTCAACTGGCAACGTTGCTAAAGCGGATGCGCGCACTGTACAACCACCTTCATCGATGTTATTTCTCACTCGGGTGCTCGCCGTACCATACACGACTGCATCACCACTATCGAGATCTCTCTCTCTCTCTCTTTCTCTCTGTAAACTCTGGCAAAGCGTGTATGCGTGCGATTTACACTGGATTAAACTGGCCAGCGGAAAGGGTCGCTCTGGTCAGGTCCTTTAAAGAGAACTCGTTCTCTTCGCTTACTTTTTCCCTCTTCTTCTCTTTTTTTCACCCGAAGAAATCTTCTCTTATCCTTTTCGTTTCGTTCTCTTTGAATGCCCTCCGCGAGTACGAAAGAAGAGGGAGGGAGCAGCATGCATGCCGTCCAGAGATATCCGTAGCCTTATCCTAGGATGCTTTCCACGTTGTTCAGGGATTCCTTTTGCAAAAACACGATCGCTAATTACGTAATAGGTAATAAGTAGGAAACGGTAGTCGATGATAGGGAAAGAGATTTTTAACTCTTTGCAGTCGAAGCCCTGGATACTCCCAGTGAAATTGTGCTACCGTTGCGGTAGCGTGTGGGGAATATTCCTCTAAAAGCATGGCGATTATTTGGACAGTGAAACTTAAGGCTGCTTATCGTATCGCGTCTTGCAGTCATCTGTAATACGTATTATAAACATTATTATAAACACTTTGTTTTATCGCAAGAAACGGTATTTCAGGCAACAATTGACCAGTAGGACTACCATGCTTAGAAAAATTACGACCGCGAAGAGTTAAAGAGAGTTACATCAGAAGTTTGTCTCTATTTCGTTTAGAAAGGAAGAGCAGAAAATTATACATATATATATATATATACATAATGGAAAAGAGAGAGAAGGAAGGAACTCGCAAGAACGAACGCATCAATGAAGTGTACGACAATTTATCTCGCGCATTGGCAACGGGCCCGAAAAAGTCGCGTACCAACCAATCGACTCGCACGTCGGACTGTTAATTCATTCTGGTCTCTTCTTTCAGGAATGTCTCCGAGCCAAAACGGACTGCAACAAAGTTCAACGGCGACGATGGCGCAGCATCACGGGGGCCGTTGTAGCGTATCTGGTAACGCGCAACAACAGACACAGACCCAACAACAATTCGGCCTTGGCGAGCCGCAGAGATAAGAGAAACCCTGCCGTATTCGGCGACGTGCGGGATCACGGGCTTGCACGGCATGCTGTATGTCAACGTGTATCATCATCATCATCATCGGAAGAAGAAGAAGAAGAAAAAAGAGGATCGATCGCACTACTTCACGCGAAGACGGTGGCAAGCGTTGTTCAACTTTGTTGTCTTTACGCTAACAGCATGTTTCCAAACTCGTGAACAGCTCGGTATAAAAAGCAGAAAAGGACTCCTTCCGTTTCCTATTGCGGTTTGAAGGTAGCGAGAAGTCGCTCCTCGCCATGGACGACGGGTTCGTTTGTTTATCGTCGTCATCGTCGTCGTCGTCGTTGTCTTCTTCTTGTTAAGCGCTTCATCGATGCACGAATAACCAAACGAACGGCCCCGCCGGTTCTTCTTCGGTTAAGGCCAGAAAAGTTCCATCAGTTGAGTCTATCTATTTCTTCTTTCATCGAGGAAACGACGACATTAGACATCGATGATCGTGATCCAAACTTTACAATCTCGAGTATGTCTTTCTTTCTTCCCCCCAACGTCGATGTGTCGAGAAAGAAGAAAAAAAGAATAAGAGGAAGAACCGTAAGGCACATATGCTTCGGTTTTTTCCTGCTCCTTGCCAACATCTATCCCTCTTCCTTTCCTTCGTCCAAAGATCGTCGTAACGCGGTTATAACGTTTCTCTATAACCGCCGATGCGGTGAAAGACAGACAATTACTTTCTTCTTAGGGTTTTTATTAAGTAGCGTGCATTCAGCAGACCATCACGATGCGAATGAAACCAAGTAGCGAGAAGCGTTCACGATTATTTCTTCCTTGTTCTTTACTCCGTCTGCTTTTTTGTATGTTTCAAGGATCGGTCGGAACGTGGACATGAGAAAGAGTAATGTAAAAAAAAATTACCCCCACTGGATAGTGTTCTACGAAATACTTGTTATAGGATCTTCTCCTGCTGATAAAATTGAATTTTCAATTTTGTAATGTAAATTTTGATCTAAGATATTTTTCGTTTAGAAATCAATAAATTCTGTAAAAAATAATCTGATTTATATGTACGACAATAGTATCGTAA
>JAITYT010000701.1:985573-1008841 GCA_025433975.1 Liostenogaster flavolineata | reverse complement strand
ATTATTATTATTATTATTATTATTATTATTATTATTATTATTATGTCAAAGTTATCATTACTATTCTTCTTTATTTTATTATTAAATATAAATAATGTTTATGTACATAATTTGAAAATATCTAAATAAAACATTAATAATGGTGCTTTCATATATGCCTTAGATTTTATTAAGATATTTTTGTTCATGCCCTTTGTACTCTATAATTATTTTTGTATGTCTTTATTAATCGATTATACGCTGATTCGTACATACGTTTATAGATTTTACTGAGCGTATATTATTTGATTACACGTTCAAATGTTGTAACACACTTCAAAAGCGATTCGATAACGTTCGCATACCTTTATTTCAATTACTATAAATCACAGTAAGAAGGCAAATATGAACAAAATGTAGATATTTGAATAAAGTACCTGGATATTAACATATTTCTATCTGGCATTAACCCTTTGTCAACCGTACCTGGGTCTATTTTGACTAAAGTTTCCACGTGCCTCGTCGATCTCTTTGTGATAATTGATTTAAATCAGCAATTGCTTAGGTTAGCACTGATAAGGCAAACCGTGAGCCTCAAATTTCATTCTTCGAGAAAAAGATAAAAAGCAAATTTGTTCGTATCAGAATTATAACTTTATCTGTTCGTTTCTATCGGTAAGTTTTAGATAACTATACTCTAAAATAGAACGCGCAAAACCTATGCTTTTTTTGCAAAGAAATTATACATACTATAAAAGCTACAAAAAGAACAATTCAGAGGCACACAACTGTCACCAATTAAAAAACGTAGTTAATATTTTGTATGCGTGGAAAATTATAACTAATGTAGACATAATTGCGACAAATACCAAAGACATGTATAAAAAAATTATTACATTCTGTATTGCAAAATAGTATATTATGTATGCATTGTAAGAAGTAAATATTGTTTTTCATACTTTGTTTACCTTTTTTTGCATCTTATTAATTATCGATAGTACCAAAAGATTATACTAAAGTCATCTTTCACTTTCAAATTGTTATTTATAATGCAAACTCAAATAAAAAATATCGAATAAAAGGTAATATGCGGACCTAGACATGGCTGCCGATGAATCCACAAATTATCACATGTATGTATCTTTAACTTAAAAAATAACTATGTTATGCAAATTGTTTCAAGAATAAAAGATTTCTATGATGATCTTTGAGAAAACTTCGAAATTATATTAAATAAATTGTAAAAATGTTGCTGCAACGTTGAATAGTTGAAAAATGCAAATATTATTTTATTCGTTGTTGAACAAATGACAAATTCAGAAATATTACCAGATAGAAATATGTTAACGTTAATTACAACGTTTAATTAAATAAACGTTAATTAAATAATAAAACATTTAAATAAAACGTCTGATTACAACGACTAATAATAAAAAATTATTTACAATTTACGACTAAAAACACGATGACGATTATTCTATCGTTTAAATTACAGACCATTGTAATTAAATTATTATTGCGAAGTTAATGTATCAAAATAAGTTGCGTTGTATAATTGCGTCAATTATGTAGAAAGTGTATATACAATTAACATTTAACGATATCAAGAATGTACAAGCTTTGATTAACAATTTATCTTTTATGTTGTCTCCACACCTTTCCCTAGATCAGACCATCTGTCTGGTACAGGTAAGAAGTAACGATTCATTGCGGCTATGAATCGAGCTCTGTAATCTGTCGGTGATATTATCGTCGGTAATTTACCTTGTCCTCCTAATATACCAGATTTTTTCACCATGGTCTCCAATTTTTTATCCCATGTAAACGTTCTTATGTAATCTAATATAAATGATAATTGAGATTACTAACAATCGAAGGAAATATATGTTTTACGTAATATATGTTTTCACGTCGCTCACCTATTATACCCAATACAAGTTCTCCGGAATTCGGTTCTAAACCTACTAATAAGGAATAGTCCATTACAGAGTTATCCGCTAAAAATTTTATATCCTTTTCGATTGCTCTGTTTAAAACTGCCTTAGAATGTGATCTGATATATAATGGCGAATCGCAGCTCACTAAAATCATTATTGTTATGTAAAATTGATTATTACCGTGCTTATTTAGATTCCTTAATACATACTGTTTAATAAATTTTCATCTAATAAAACCAATTCTCCTTCGTGATCAATGTCGTCAGGATTTACCAATCGATTTCTTACGGAACCTTTCAAATCGAATTTATCCGTAATTTCTCTATTGTAAAATAAATTCTCCATCACTAATACATTAGTACGAATGCCTGCATTCGTTGCATCATTCTTGAAAGAAACTCTATATACACCAACTATTTTTCCTAACAATGTTGGTTGCTTAGTTTGTTGACATTTTTCCATGTAAGAGAAGTAATTTGGAGCAAAATTCAAAAATATTTGCATATCTACTTTAGACATTTCTTTGATGATGAATCTGTCATCTAAAATGAGGTATCCGTAAATTTAATGTCGATATATAAGATTTAAATGTCAATATGAAAGATACTTAATATCTACGCCATATTGAGATTTTAATTTTAATTTTAATTTGTTATTTATGATCTTTCTATACCTCGACTTTTACAAAAGGAACTTCCACTCTTTCCTCCCCTTGCAGCCCACTGAACGCTACGACATAAACTTCTGGCGAAACAGTCTTCTCCGTAAGGTAAAACGTTTTCTCTCAAGCTTGCAAATTGTGCTGCGAAATATATTCGACAAAAAAAATTCGTCGTTGCATCTTTAAATTGTACTTCGATATAGTTTTGTTGTTTGATAGGTTTTTTCTCTTCATCTGTTTCCACGACTGTATTTATATTTTGCGTTACGGATTCTGTACTTTGAATATTTTTTTCCGATTCAATGGGACTTCCAGGATTCGGGCTACTACCTCGTAAAAAGGACAAAACAGACGGTCGCTTAAAATCCCCCGATTGTATTGAATCCGAAACATTTTCTTTATTCTCAGGGAACCTTCGTTTATATAGCGGGCTGGAATTTAATTCGTGTCCTTTTGTGGAACGAAGTATTTCTTGTAATGCTTGCTTATATTCTTGGGAACTCAATGCATACGCAATTAAAGATGATGGTTCAGATTCGTACACTATTACAGGCACGACTGACCTGTAAATAAATTAATAATGTTGTATTATTACCACTCATAACAAATCGAATACAAAATAAAATAACAGTGAGTAATAGAACGTATACCCAAGTGAAATCAAATAATGCTCAAAGGGATCCAATGGATTTGTTATTGGTTGTATTACTGCCATAGAGGGTAGTAATTGCGACAGAATAGTCTTTTTCTTTTTCTTTTTATCTGGCAAATCCTCAGACGTTAAGGGTAAAACGTCGGAATGTGATCTTTGATGCAATTTAGGAGATCCCTGAGCAATAATAATGTCATCGGGATTGTTGGATTCCGGATTTTCGTTGTCAGAATTTTCAATAATTTCTGCCGCTTGTAAATCACTTTGAGCAATGATAACGGCATCCACTGCATTATAATCAGCCGACATAGGACTCAAATCTTCAAGCTGTGATTCTGATGCGGTATCCTCTGTTATATATCCATCAGTATCTATCATGCTACTACTTCCAGTAGTCATTGAGCGTTCTGTAAATTTTCGTGTTTTTTCATCTTTTTTCTTAGCTGACATCTCCAAAATTCGTATATTCCAATTAAATACAGCTTCAGAAATCAATCGTTTGAGTATCACAATATTATCTTCGATTTTATACATTAATGCTTGAACCTCTCTTTCCGCACCTTTACCTTCTAATTTTTTATTTTCCAACGTTGGGGACGTTAATTCCAACTGTATATCTTCAATCTTATTTTTAAAATATTGTTGATCTTTAATCAATTGCTGTTTAGCTGCATTTAGACTATCCAAGTCAGGTTGTAACGTTAATAATTTTTCTCTAATAGTAGTAAATACTTCATCTCCTTTCAGTGCCAAGCTTTTCATCTCTTCAATTACATTCGCGTGCTGCTTTGAATCGTAAATAATATCTATGAGCATCGGTGGCAACGATATCTCCCATTGAGATACTTTTATATATTTTAACACAGCCAGCATATTTTTCCTTGTGAAATATTGATAATGATCATGATGAAGTGAATGTTGACAAGTGTCCACATCGCGTCTTGTATACGCACTCCCATGGAAACGTAATTCAAGATATTTAGCGAACGACAATGACCAAGTATCGTCCGACATTGGTACGACAGGTGAAACACTTTTGCATTTTATGCATTTATTCCACATAAGGATTTGATTCATATTCTCTGGACCAAAAGGCTCTGTACTCATTTCACTTAAACTGATATACAAACAACCTCCATCGTGCGCAAATCGTCTAACATGTTGAGCAATTTGCGCATGGCAAGTTTTTGCTGGACATTTATATTCCGAAGTTAGACAATACCGTTCCAAAAAACATCCAAGTGCGATATCATTTCGACCATATAAATCCATATTGACAATCCAAGGGTTTACGCAAAATGTGGGAGTATTGTTACCGGTATGTGATAAGCTACAAAACAACACTGATAATCGTTGGTGACTTGCAGGATCCAAACAATCTGGCCATATTTGATATTGCTCGTTACATTCAGCCTGCACAGTCGGCTTTTGCTCTTCTAACAAAACGTTGTTCGTTGGATACAGTCGACTTCCACAAGCTCTAAAATTTGCTAAAAGTGATTGAACTTCTCGACTTTCTACAGAGGTTGTTAACCTTGTTTGAACAAATGAATGTCTAGATTTAAGTTTCAAACTTAATAAATTTTCAAATGTTCCATGTTCTACTGAAGTAGTACTAGTCCTACTTTCCTTTACATTGTCTAAAAATTGTTCAGAGTAAAAAATATCTTTTGGAAAAAAATGTCTTAAAGTGCAGTTTCTTCCAGATTCTGTTTCTAAATATGGTACTGAAAATTTAAGATATGGCGAAATACTTAACACCGTACCTTCGAGAGCTTTCTTAAATTTATTTAATAGAGGTAAATCAGCAACACTCAAATGTTGACCATTTAGATTAATTTGCTTAAAAACGTCTTCTTCGTCTTCGTTTAAGTATTGATGCAACGGATCACTTCTATCACAAATAGATTCTCCATAAATGCGTTTTTCTTCTGAAAGAATCTTGTCTTTTAATTTCAATTTATTCAGTTGTTCCGAAATCTTTCTCTCCTTATTATCGATCCCCGAGTCCACTGTACAATGTTGCTCTTCTGTACTATATGTTACATATCTTGAAATATCGTTCAAGCAGCTATCATTATCTACAATAGTATCTATACCGTGTGTTTCAGATTGTTTTTGATCTGCTACACTATTTACTACTGTTTTAGTTTTTGATTTAAATAACTTCAACGTGTCATAAGGATCGCAATCTTCCGATAATATTGAAGATACTTGTTTCAATGAAACTGGATTTGATGTAAGGTCTGCAGAAGCAATATGTTCCAAGCCTTTGGCATTTAATGATATGGCCTGATTAACTGAATATGCCATATCTGTAATACGCGTATTATTATGTGCATCTTCACCTTGAGTAAATGTATTTGATAATTTAATACTTTCACTTGCGTCAGTATCTTCATGTTGTACAACTACACAAGTATCGCCATTATTATTTGCTTTCTCCATGAATGATTGTTCGTTATGTTGTTCACTTGAGAAATCGTTCTTCAAAGTTTCTTCCAAAAATGAATTATGAAGGGAAGGTGGTTTTGCAAATTCATCCATAAGAAATGATTTTTCGAGACGCCAAGAATATGCTGCAAAAATCATCGTGAATGTAACTTTTTTAACTTTCTTCAACTCTGCTTGGGAACCTCCTCGTAATAAAATTGTCGAACCTAAATGTGCATTAGCGCAACCTTCAAAGTACATTAATGTCTTAACAGCACCTAAAAATGGATTTCCTTTTTTTTATTATATGATCTCCGTATCGCACGAATAATCAATAAATAACAACATTTTATTTTACATTACTATCAATTATGACTCGACCATGATCCATGTGACATAAACGAATCATCGAGACAGAAAATATGACGAGATATATATATATACTAACCTTTATCATTAAGAAAATTACGTAAATAAAACTTTTTGCATGTACCAAGCATATAGCGTGCACTAATGTGTGAATCGATGGTATTTACAATATTGGCACCAGTGCATCGTGCTATCCTTTCAAGAATGCTAAGCTTGACATTTAGAACGAGAGTAACGCCACATTCTCTGAGCCTATCTTGTGCTAACCTGGATACCGAACGATGTACAAGCACAATATCAGGACCAAGTGCGGTAATTTTTGCAACTGTATGTCCTAAATATTCGTTTTCCTAAATAATTAAATTTATGATACAATACATTAGACAATTTTAATGCTAAATAAGAAAGACTGACTTACTTGTAACATTATAGGCTCCAGACTTAGTAATTTTCCTTCAACTCGTTGATACATGAGACCACATTGCAATAACAGAATTTTCGGATGGGCAATCATTGCATTCATACCTCTATGTGCGATATTTTTGCTACAAACTACACCAGACACTATCTCGCAGTCGTCTCTACTTCCGCCAGGACATTTTTTAATCTGTACATAATGTCGTATATCTAAATCATCCGCATCACGATTTAAATTAGGTTGAACGTAATCTACTATTTGATGCGCAATATATAAAATCGTTTCAGACCAAGTCTGAGATAAACCTTCCTTGTTAAGAAGTTGTTTAATCAATGAGTCTTCGTGTTGTTTATATGCAGATCTGTAAGAAGTTATAGAAATCTAAATACTATTTCGCATTTTTTCTTATATCAAATTTTATCTGTTACTTACATTAAACAGTTATATGCATTCATTTCACCAAATGCGGTTCTAAGATTGGTTACTTTGTGCCAACCATTTTTTTCTTTTATTTCTTGTACTTGAAGCGTATCATTTATAAGATCATCAGACATTTTAAAATTACATTCGTGAGATTTTAAATTTACTTCTTTTTGTTCAATTGCACTATCGCTACTATCTATGAATATTGTTGTTAAATCTTCTGACGTAGGTCGTTTCAATGTAACAGTAGATGCCTCTAAGTTTAAATCTAAATAGAAACTTGAACTGGAAGATGGTAAACGACCACTGCTCTGTTGTACTGAGTTCGATGGCTTAGATTCACTTTCAGAATCTAAAATAAATGATAAAAATTAGTATTTGATAGTACTATAATTCTGCTGTCTAACTTTACCAGTAGTCGAATCGTGTTGTGGAATAGTTTTTACCCATGCAGGCTCTTGAGCATCGCAAGTTGTTTGACTTTCGGTTAATAAATCTGTATTTTGTACATGAGATAATGTTACAGGCTTAAATATAGTTGCTGTGTCATTAAATATATTATCGGTGCTAAGTGATTCAATAAAGCCTGCTTCGAGCAATGCCTGTCCTATTGCAGTAGCTTGTACTCTACAAAATTAAAGCAATAAGAATATTTCTTGAAATACATCCCCAAATGTAGCCTTACCTTGTTGCAGCTTTATTTTGTGCTATCATCCAATTTACTAATTCACTTCCCAAAAAGCAATTGTAATAACATTTTAAACGAATTCTGTGTGTTTGTAACAGTATTGCTTGACTAGATCTAAATAATTCTTCATAAATCATGCGTAGTGACGCAGAATTTTTCAAAACAAGAGAACGTTCTTGAGATGTTAAATAACTGTTTGTAGGTCTGTAATGGGATATTTTAAAAAATATTGTCCGAATAATCATATAAAAAATATTGATTTTAAATAACAAGTGCATACCGAACAACAGCATATTTTTCTTCCATGTATCCAACACTTGGTTTTCTACGAATTAGAGCTTCATCTTCTATCGAATCAGACGGATTTTTTTGAGCTATGGGCAATGCATCGCTTCCATACTTAACTTGAAGATCTTCTTGCAATGCCTTCAAATCGGCTGATAAATCACTTCTCATATCAGATGATTGTAAATACGATAAAACAACTTTGCAACAATATGTACAAACTCTCAGATCACCTACAGTAAAACTATCATTGTAATTAAGTATATAAATGTAAAAAAGTAAACTAGATTGACTTTTATACCAGTGCATCCCATTATTTTACCAGGAATCTGATCAGAACAGCATTTTGAACAAAATATTTGACCACATACGCGACAGTGGTGTTTTCTACGAAACGTTGTAAATCTTTCTCCACATTCGTAACACTGTTTGCTCACGCTATCTGGCATCCAATAACTTCTTAGGTGAGAATCCTTATACGAACATAGACTCTATACTTAAAAACATATAGTTATACAACTTGTACATCTACAATATTTATACAATGATGTAAAAGATTCATACATTGCTTTTCGAAGCTACGATGTTACTGATACGTTTTAAAACATTTGGTAAACTACGGCCCTCGTGAGTATCTACTAAGGTAAAATCGATGATACTGGAGCTATCTTCTTCGGGCGTTTTTTCTGTGCTTTCTGTTTGTTTCCACGAGTCGGAATCAGAAGAACTTTGATCATCATTATATGATGATGCAGTAGGTCCTTCAACATTTTGAGAACCTAAAAATACAAGAATAGTACAAGATTACATAAAATAAACCATAATATTAGATTAAAAATAAATAATAACAAATTGCAAAAAAACCGAGCTTACTTCTGGCAAAACTAAAAAATTTAGAGAAGAGAGATGCCACGACAGGTTGACTTTCTTCAGGGCTTAACGGAGCAAATTCAGTCAATTTTGATGGTGAATTCATATTCTTATTCATTTTTTATTCGCTATCTATTTATGTACATTTTTGAACAATATCGGCAACACTCGTTTGTTCTTATTACTTATTCATAACGTTGTATACAGTATTCGCACAGCTGAAAGATGTTTGACAGATAAATCAAGAATTTATCATTCCAACCTAACTTTAAGCAAAATCTTTATCTAGAAACAGTTTTACCAATAGATAAATTTTTTTACTTAAATAGAACTTAAAAGAGACTAGGAACCATATTTTATACTAAAATATATTTTTTATTGTACGATTGGGTTGTAAGTAGTATATTTCATTTTTCACTATACTTTTTCACTTACATTTAAATGAATTATTATCGATTAAATCTTACGTTATTTATATACAGTGGAACCTTGCTTAACGAGCACCTCGCATAACGAGTGATTCGCATAACGAGCTAAACAAAACGTAACAAAGTGACTCGCTTAACGAGCGATGTTTCGCAGAACGAGTGACGAGGATACAAGAGAATCTTTATTTCTGCATGGAAGAAGAATTGTTTCGCTTAACAAGTAAGATTCGGGAACGAATTATACTTGTTAAGCGAGGTTCCACTGTATTACCGAACTACGGTATTACTAATAAATAGAGATATAAATAGAGATGGTTCATAACCAATCACGATCATCGATATCTACAGAATAGAGAATGTAGGAGAACTAAGCCAGCGATTAACAGTGTACGTGTTCGTATGTGTCGCGTATGTGTTAGGTGTAGAGATAAAATCAATGGAATTTACAATCGCATTTATTTTTTTCACCATATTTGCAATGAATTTTTTAATGATAATGTAAACAAATAAAATAAATAAAGAACACATTATAGCACTATAAAGAACATGATAGCAGTATATCGTATCGCAATATTTAGATTCTTTTTGTACATTATTTGAGCAATATTTTTATCTTTCAATTTTTCTAAAAGGACTTTAATTTCATCAAAAGTAGAATAAATATTTTGACAAGATAAGAAACAAATAATTAAAAAATAAACGAAAAAAAATACACTGAAAATTCGTAAATATTTTATTAATTATAATGTGCACAATTTTTTCCAAGCATTACCAACTTCTTTTAATATTTTAATTTTTTGTATAGTAAAAGAGATATTCTGGACTGCGACTGTTTTACAATCATATAGAAAGAAAAAGATTCTAGTGCACCAATAAATATCAGTGATTTCGTTACTGACAGTGAAACATTGTCCTTCACGATAACTTTCCTTCTTTTTCCTTTCCTCACTGATATCACTTCCGCATCAACTACGGTTAAATCCAATAAATAAAAATTAATTTAATCAAATTTAAATAGTAGCAATACAAAAATGTTATTTGTAGTGATCATGTTCTTATGGGGAAATTCGCTTTGATATGTGAGTGCTTCAAATTACAAACACGTTTTCGGAATGAATTATGCTCGTAAATCAAGGTACCGATAGACGAATATACCTATTATAACTGAAAAAATTGCGTGACAAGTATTCAGAGCTAATTTTGAGAGTTAGGGTAAAGAAATTTTATTTCGTATATTCTATATATTTTTCCTACATCCGTTTGTATATATTACATTCTATCTTTTGTACATTTTAATATATTAACGCTTCTTGAAAATAATACCTCTGCATAAATGTCGAGTCCATCCCATCATATTGAGGATGGTAATTATAAATTAAACTACGTGATTCTTCATCTTTATCGTTAAAACGGAGTGAATTTTTCCGAGCTAAAAATATCGAGTATTAATAATAGAATAAGATAAAGTAAAACAAACACTTATTTGAAATATATTAAATATGTTTTCACCTTCATTTATAAAGAAGTTAGCAAAATATTGTGCAATGCGAATAGCATTAACACCATGAGGAATACCGATTCCTAGTTTCCATTCGTACAGATTTTTTTCCGGGTGGAATTGTAATCCATAAAATGGTCGATGTTTATCTTCTAAAGAAGATATAAATTGTATGCCATTATCATCGACATTGTACGACGTAATGTGGAACTGGTTTATTAATCCTACACGTGTCAAACTCTAAAAAATATATGCTTAAAGTTGATAGAATATTATATATACAAATATTATATATTCAAAAAATTACTTTTTCTGTCACACAATAATGATGATAATTAGCAGTAACTGCCTTTACTTCTAATATGTCTATAATCTCTTGCGAAGCACTTCCAAATAACTTCGAATTTCTGAAATCTGAAGATATTAAATAAATATTATATTAAACCAGTTAAATAACACTTTTTTAAAATGTTAATGATTAATTTTAATCGACTTATTTTCCTTATTTTATTCTAGTTATTTATAAATACCGTCTTTTTTCATTGATAACGCGCGCGTTGTTTATACGAAAAAATAAATCTCCATGGGTAAGAAGTTGTCAATTTCGTTTGCAGGTTGTTTTAGATAGATCCGCAGCCAATAATATTGATTTATTATACAAAATGAGCAGTACTTACTAGATGCTTTTAACATTTAAACATTTTCAGGAGCATTATAAAGTGCAAAATGTGCGTTATCGATGAAAAATATATTACGTAGTAATGACATATAAAAATCAATAGTTATCATTATTAACCTTCACAGAATTTTAAAGGTAAACTCTGATTCTCACTAGAGCACTTGGTTCTGTGTTTAGTACGATTGGCAGCAACGTATGTCAACAATTCAAATCCTAAACAAATTCCAAGAATCGGAAAGTAGATACCATCGTCGTTCATTCTCTTAGCAATACTATTTGGAAATAATTTCGAATTAAAGTTTTTGGAACGTTTAATAATCCATTATTTATTACCATTTTATTACCTATAAATTTTAAATCCAGCATCAGCATATCCATTTCTATGAGTAAAGTTGGCTGCACCTCCTGGCAATAAAACTCTGCAAGTGCACAATTTAAAATATGTTTCGAAATAACAACCTTGCTTCAATAAACTATTTATTTATGAATACGTATATTTCTTATTAGTAATATGTTAAAATATATTAACTTGCAAGACTTACCCATTTATTTTTGATAGAATATTATTGTAATAGTTATTATCTCTTCCAATCCTATTAAGTTAAATTAGATTATGTATGTTAGATTAATTTATGTATTATATCCTATTATATTAAACAATTTATGTATAAATACATAAATTAAATACATATAAATTATTAACAAAAAATTATTTGCATTAATACGAAAAATAACTTAAGAGAAATGAATCGATTAATCGTAATTGTTACCCACTGAAGATCTTATTAGACCAAACTGATATAATTTCTTATCTTTTTTAAAGTAAAGAAGACTTAACAAAAAAAATAAGAGAATAATAAAATTCACTTTATATCGACTTATTTCCCGCCAAAAAAGAATAGAAGTAATGAAGTAAAGTAAGTACAGTCAATCCTCCGCGTTCATACCGCGTTATATGGAAACCGTATTATAAAAGTACCGCATTATAAAAGGATTGACAAAATATTATATTATTACCAGATAGGTATTACTCTAGCACCAGCTCCTTCGACGAATTTAACATATGACGCGGCAATATAACTGTTATATTTATCTTTATTTGAATTTGTCACTTCTTGTGTTAAAATACCTTGAACATAAAATATCAATGTATAAGATTTTGTTTGAAATAATATTTCAAAAAAAAAATGAATGATACGGAAAAATATTTTAGGAAAAAATTACATTAAGGGAAACATACTATACGCGAGCTTAATTGATTTATATTTTCCATATTATACTCATGAAGCTTAAGAAAAATGTTAAATATATATATATATATTATTAAGTAGAAAAAAGGAATGTTCATTAGAAGTATTTTCTTATCAAAAGTGGTATAAACTATTTCATTATCATGAAAATAATTTTGCATTTTATAAATTCAAATTTAATTACATTCTTAATTAATTTATAAAACTTCTTTCTAAAAATAATTCTACTTAAGAAAAAATGACGTAGAAAGTTTACTTAATTCTTCATGTTAAATAAGTACTTTTGACTGTGTCAAATTGAAGAAAAATAGTGTCACAAATAATATTATATAATTGCAAATATATTATTCAAACATTGCCACGAATCTATACTTACCAATAATTGGTCTGTTATTTACCGTAACAACTGTTTTGAATAAAGCAGAAAATTGTGTAATTAAATAAAATAAAAGTATTATTTTTATTGACATTGCACAATCGTGAACTCACAGGTAACTTGAATCAATCAACAGTTCGTTGTAGACTGAACATTTCCTTATAATCCTTTATGATAAAAGAAGTGTCTTATCATGACTATCTATATATAACATCCTACTGATACACCATGCATGTGTGGAATATATATATCTATACATTTTAAGTGGATATTCTACTTGTGTACTTTGAACCGAATCTAGAATCAACTTAATTCGTTGCACTATAAAGTTATCCTGTTGACTTGCACTTTTCAGGGCATTATAAAACAATGGATAAATATTATAATAAAATAATGTATAACTTATTGTTAAAAAATATGTATTTCTGTAGTAAAGTTATACAAAATATTGCTATGTGATTATTTACATAGAATAAACAGTATCAGAAATATTTAATATTACACGTAAACTTCTAATTAAATTTAAAAGACAAAATGATTAAAATTAGTATTAAAATATTTCGTATATTTTGAAAAACCACACAGTTATGTAATATTTGAATAGATTTCCATATAAATAGATTTATTCTGAATATGTAAAATATAGAATTATTTTATATGTAAATCTTATAAGGTAAAGACTAACAATCAATATAAATGTTGTATTACCCATTGTACACGATAATTTGTAAATTATAATTATTTAGAAATAAAAGTAGTTATTCAAAGAAATATTGAATAAAAAAAAAAGCATTCCTTCAATTGATAACAATTAAAAGTTAAAATAAACAATGACTCAAATACAATAAATAAAAAATTTTAATTGTTGCAGAGATATAAAATATACACTATAAACAGTGAAATGTATTAAATGCTATTTTATAATAACACTGTCACGATATAAAAATGTTTAGACACTTAAAGATTACTACGAAGTATTACAACTTATTGCCTTATTATACCTCATGCTTTTACTCTTCATGTTATATCTCAGCATATACAAAAATTGAACAATTATTTCAAGGAATATAAAATTTTCAATGTAATAGAAATTAATAAAATAGCTAATAAAATAATTTTTCTAAAGATAAACAGTTTAAACAGTTGAACATCATATATTTTAGAATTTATAAAATTTAGTTTGTATTAGAATAAAACAAAGAGGCTTGTGATACATTATCCTTGGATATTTCATTCGAGTGTAATACTGATAAATATTTTGTACTTTGCAATTGTTTCACTTGTTCCTCTAATTCTTTTATACGTCGACATCGAGAACGGCATAAATCTTTCATTAAAGATTTTTCTCTTTCTAACTTTTGTATTTTTACGTGTTCCTGTATACAAATCTTTATTTAATTTTTATATTAAAAAATAAATGTATGAAATATGAAAATTATCATTGGATACAATTAAAACGACAACAATAATAAGAATAATTTATATTCACACTTACATCAATAATACCACTGCTTGTACCACAAAATCTTATTGTATTGTCAGGTACAGTTTGTGTGTATTGATCCCTTCTATTGATATTCCAATATCTACATACGTCACATTCTCTTATGCTAATATCGTTCATAGCCTTTTTAAGTCTTCTTATTTCACCTTCTAGCTGAGCATTCTATAAAAATATCAAATATATTCACAATTTTGTAAATATTAGTTTTAATAAATATCATCGTCAAAATTTATTTACCTTATTACTGAAAGCTAATAAATTTTCCTCCAAATCTTTACACTTTACCTGATATGGGAAGTTTTCACTTTGTATTTGTAATTCTAATGTTGCAATCTTCCCATGTTTTGATACCAATTCTAACTCTAGATCTTGTATTTTTCTTTTTAGCATTTTAATTTTATCTTCATTAATATCTATATTATTTTCAATAATACCTTCTAATTGTCTTTTCTGATTAAATATTTCATTTCTATTGTACCTTCTTTTATTTGTTTCACAATTAGGACTAATACATTTTATACTTCCGTTATTATTCTTTGATTCTATTTTATTTTGTAAGTCTCTTAATTTTTCACATAATTCTGCATGTTCTTTTTTTAAAGTACAAAACTTTATAAGTTCTAAGTGATGATTTTTATTTTCTTCTTTCAAAGCTTTATTTTCAATTTCTAATTTATTAAGTAAACTGTCATCATCAAAATATGAATATATTTTTTCCGTTAATTTTTCATTTTCTTGAGCCAAATCATCTGCTTCCTTATCTAATTCTTTGTTTTTCTCAATTAAGTCTTTAATTTGACTTATGTAACCTTCAATATCTTTTTCTTTGAGACTCAACAACATTTTCTTTTCTTCCAATTCAAATGCTATTCTATTTTTCTCCTGTAGAAGAATATTGTAGTTTTCTTGTTTTTTGAGAGAATCCGTACTATTTAATTTTTCTTCATTTGATAATATTAACTTTTTCATTTCAGCAGTTTCTTGCAACAACATTTCATTTTGTTTCTTGTAACTAATTAAGTCTTCCAATAATTTATTTTTATTTTCTAGTAATTCCGTTATACGATTACTTGCACCTTCAAAATTGTTCTGCAATATTTTATTTTGATCTTTTAGTGCTTCCATATCTGCATCAATTTTAGCTTTAATAGCACTGTTTCTAATCTTTTTTTCTAGTTTTGCATTTTTGTATTCTAATTCCTTATATTTATTCTGTAATTCAGTTAACTCTGTTACTAAAATAATATTTTTATTGTTTAATTCAGTTAGTTGTTTATTTAACTCCGCATGTGTAATTTCAGCCGAACTTAATCGAACTGTAATATCTGTTATTTGTCTCTTCTTTTCGTTCTTTAAACTTTCTATTTCCGTTTTATATTTTTCAATAGTCATTTTTTTCTCCTCAACTTGTTCTTTTAAAAAATTATAACTTGGCAAAAGCATTTCAAGTTTTGTTCTATATTCTGAAATTAAATCACATTTTATTTTTAAAGTTGTTTCGATATCTAAAATATGTGAGTCTTTTTTCTCTGTATTATTATGTAATTCATTGTAAGCATTCATAAGTTTTTCATTTTCAAGTTTTATTTCTTCCATCATTTGATTATTTTTTATTAACTCAGCCGATTTTATATCAATAATATTTTGTAAGTGCTTTTCATGAGCTTCAAAACCTTCCAGTGTTTGCATTAATTCCATATTTTTTGTTTTATAAGATTGTATTGTAGATATCATATTTTCTGTTCTCTTTTCATATTCATCCTTTTCATGTTGCATTTTTAATTGAAATTCAGCTTCTTTATCTTTAACAGCTTTTTGTTTTGATATTTCTTTTTTTCGTCTTTCTTGATTTATTTCTTCCATAGTTTCTATCTTTGACTTTTTATCAAATTCTACCTGTAAGTTATTATAATCTGTTTCAAGTATGCGAATTTTTTCAAGAAGTATTAATTTTTCACGATTCTTTTCTTGTAATAAATTATCTATATGTGAATTTTGATTTTGGAGTTCATTATACTTTTCCTCTTGTTTTGTTAAATCGTTTTGTAATTTTTCAATTTCTATTTCTAATTCTTTTGCCCACGAAGTCGCACGTTTTTCAATATCTGCACTTTGACGTTTTTCATCTTCAAGTTTTTGTTTGTCGTTATTAAACTGTCTTTGCATAGTATCGATTATTTCCTTTTCCTTTAACATAACTATTTGCATAAATGTTAAGAAAAGCTCATTGGTAGATGTATTTAACAATTTTTGATCATCTTTTTTAGATTTAAGTGCTTTTATTTCTTCAATGATAGAATTTCGTGTAGTATTTAATTCATCGGTAAGTTTCATATTATCATCAATAAGTTTTTTTTCCAGTAAATCTTTATTATTTTCTTCTTTTAGTTTCATAAGAATGTCTTGCATATCATTTTGTAACTTAAGTACAGCTTCTTTTAATTTATTATTCTCTTCCTCAGATTTATTAAGTGCTTCTTTGAGCTCATCAAATTTATTCTCTATTTCCTTTACATATTCCTTACAATGTTGTAATTGATCTATTTCCTTACATTCCCTAAGAGCTGTACAATGTATTAATTCTTCCATTTGGTTTATCGTCAATTGTGATCTAGCTCTTATGGAAATATTTTGAAATAAACCAAAAATAATTTCATGTGATTCTTTTACTAGACCAATATTTTTATCCTTTTCAATTTTTAGAGATTCTAATTCGACTTCTAGAAGTAATTTTTGGCTTTCTATTTCTCTTTGTTTTTGATTAAATGTCTCAAATTTTTTACTTAATTCTGTAATTTCATTCTCAAGAATAATGGATTTTTCATTAGCAGTATGAAGCAATACTTCGCTATTTGATACTTTTTGTTCTAGTTCATTATTGATATCTTTTAACTCTTTTATCTCAGTCAAAAGAATTGCCTTTTCATTTAAAAACTTAGTAGTAGTAGAAGTAAAGCCAGTCATACTATTCTTTAACTGATACAAATCATTTTCTATCAGCGCAATATTTTCATGCAATTTTTTACTCACAGATTTATCACTTTCAGAATGCATTTCTATCGTAGGTGTATCGTTAGTAGCTAAAATTGTTTCAGATATATTGTTATCATCTATATCTTTAAATTCTATACACTTTTCTTTACAAAAATTAAATAATTTAAAGTGATCATCCTTCAATGCCTGTAACTTATTACTTAATAGTGAAATTTGTTCCTCTATCTGTATATTATCCATTTTGTCAAACAAACTTATATCTAGAGATGTGTCACATATGCTTGAGTTTATATCATTATTTGCTTTCTTTTTTATCGCTTCTGTATCTGCACACTGACGTTCAAATTTTCTCTGTAAATTTTGCAGTTTATGACTTAGTGTTTTTGTCTGCAGTTTAAGTTCTCTATGACTTTCATTTACTTCTTTCAGATGGCTACATTGTGTACATGAACTGAGTTTCAAATCTGTTAACTTCTTATTTAATCGTGTGAGATAATTAACTTTTTCTTGCAATGCTGTATTTTCGCTTAATATCACATCATATTTATCTTCTCTATTTATTTTTGCGTCATATATACTAATGTCAAACATCGAAGATAAATGAAGTGAATCGTTACGTAAATTTTCAATGCTTTGTATATTGTCTATGTCCTCCAAATTTTCAAGTAATTGTTTAGAGAATGTTGTATTTTCTTCTGTCAAAATTCCTACCTTTGTTTGCAATTCCACAATTTCAGTTTTCAATTGATTATTTTTTGTTGTTAATTGCTGTATATCTTGTTCAGACGATTCTACTTTCTCTTTGATAGACATTTCCAATTTATTTTTTATCACTTCATATTCCTTTGCAAGAGCATCATTCTCTTCAATCTTTTCGATTAAATCGCTAGAAAGTTCGTTATTTTCTGCAACTAAAACTTTATTCTTTTCTACTAGATTATTTATTTCGTCTTTGTAAATGCATTCGTGTTCAAATAGGAGTGACTTACTTTCTTGTAAAACTTCAAATTCTTTAACCTTTTTTGCTAAATCATAGGATAATTCAATATTTTCAGCAGTCAATTTATTAATTTTGTCTTCATATTCAAGAATTCCTTGATCATCATTTGCTTGGGGACTTTTTGTACGCTCAAGCATTAATTGATCATTTAAAATTGCAATTTCATTTTGGAAATTAACTTTTTCACCGGTAATTTTAGAATTTTGTTCATACAATTCATCAATCGTTTTCTAAAATGAAATTATATAAAAAATGCAGTATAATGACACAATAATTTTACATATTACAAAAGAATATAGTGAAAAAAATATAAAATAATTATTTTATATATTTACCTGAAAAGTAAATTCCGCTTTTTGTGCCTGTTCCTTTTCGATAATTAATTTATTAGACATTTCCATATTTTCGGTTGTTAATGAAAAAATGGTTTTTTGTAAATTTTCAATATCTACTTTAAGAGCTTGTATATCGTTTTTTATTTCATCTGACTCCTGAATTTTTAATTGAAGATCTGCAACTAGTTTACTATTTTCCTGTTTAAGAGATGTAATATTCAGTATATCCTCTGCTGTATTCAGACTATTATTACTTAAATTTACTTCCTTTTCAAGATCTCTTTCTTTTTCTAATTCAAGAAGTTCACTATTCATCTCGGTAGACGAATTATTAGAAACTTGTTGTGATTCCACTCTATTCTTTATAAATTTTTCAACTTCTTCTCCTAACTCTATAATTATTGGATATTCAGTTTTATTTACTTTCTTACTTAATTCAATTAAGAGAGTCTTAAATGTTACTTCTTCAAAACGCAAGTCTGAAATATGCTTTTCAATTTCAGAACTATTATTTTGTCTTGCAAATTTCGTTTCTGTTTGTGAATTAGATGAGAAATCTTCAAAATTAATTGTACTTAATGGAACATTTACTGCTACTTGTTTCTCTAATTCTGTCTCTTTAAGTATTTCATATTGCTTTCGTAGTTCCTTTAATTTATCTTGTAAGTTAACTATTATAAGTTCGAATTCAATTTTATCTTGTGTAAGATGCGTAATTTGTTGTTGAAATTCGGAATTTTTTTCTAATTCGCGTTTTTCGTACTGTTGTTTCATTTCATTTAAACTTGTTTCCAATTTTGCTACCAAATGTTGAGATTCAAGATTTTCAGAAGTAATTTTAGCAATTTGATTCTCTAAATCTAATATACTTTGACTTTGAAGTTCGTTTGCTTGTATTTGATCTATGGTAATAATATTTTCAAAAGATCGGGATTTTTTAATGATTTGTTTTTGTAACGCAGAAGTGTCATTACATATCTCATCCTTTTTCCCTATCTCTTTTACTTGTTTCCTCAATAAGATTATTTCATTTTCAAACATTTTTTTCTCAAAATCAGATTTTTTAATCTGTTCTTCCAATTTTGAAGCAGTATCAATTGCCGCAGTTTTTTCAGTATTTAGATTTTTAATTTGTTCCTCTAATTGCTTAATTTGTTGCACTTTTTGTTCCTTTAATTTCACAGAAAAAGTATGATTAATAACATGTAACAAGAGAATACTAAATACTAGATACTAAATACTAAATATTAAAGCATTAAATATTTGTTTATATTTTTTAAAATCTTACATATGAATAACATTGATCTTCATTACAGTAAATTTGCTTCTCCAAAGTTGTGTATTCACGAAGTTCATGCAAGTCTTTTGTTAAGAAATTAATTGTTTCTCTCAGAAGATGTTTTGGTGTACCAGGAGATAATTGATGCTGACTATAATATTAAAATAATTAGGATAAAGTAAGATCATTTATAATAATAGTTTTTTTTATAAATTACCTCACTGTTTGACTAAATACGTTTTTTCTTTTAGGAACATTATCATAATTACTTTCGTCATCTAAAAATTTAACGTGATTTTTATAAGTACGCTTCGTAATACAAACATCTTCATCACTATCAGTCGTTTTATCATTTTCACGTTCTCTTTCATCGTTAATAAGTTCTAATTCAAAATCTGCAAAATCTATCTGAAAAGCTTAAAAATATTTAAAGATTACAAAGATGGTTAGTATATTTTTAATGATATAAATATAGATAATTAAATACTAACTTTGATTCGCAAGATCAACTGACTGAATAATACTTCTTCTAGAAGGCTTTTCTGGTGAAATTTCTTCTATCGTTGGCAAACCTCCAGGTCCACACCAGGTTTGTCTTCTTCTGAATTTACATTTAAACGATTCTTCATTATTTTTATTACCTCCAGAAACAATGTGGGTTTTCAAAAGTTCTATACGTTCTTCTAATAATTGATTAATTTGGTCTTTTTCATATAATTTTGACTCCATTTCTTCTGCAGATCGATAGTTCTTTTTTATTCTCTACAATAATGAAAATTAATAATAAAATATATTATATTTATGTCATATACAAAAGTTCTCATAAACTAGAAATAGAGACTTAGTAAACATTAATAGTAGTCTGCTATGATTAGCAAAGAAAGCTGAGCTAAAACTACTATTGCTGTTGCTACATAACAACTAGTAATACATAAATAAGATACAAACCTCTAATTCTGCATTGAGCTTATTTATTTGTTTAGCATAGCGCTTTAGAAGTGCTGCATCAGACATAACTTCATTAAGTTGTGGTTTATTCTTTATAATTTTTGCTTGTGATGCAAATCTAATTTAAAGATAACAAAACATTAAAGAAATGTAAAAATAAAAAATGTATAATACTTCTATAAAAATACTACTAACAACAATGTACTCTGTGATTCCTCCAATGCAGCAGGGGTTATGGCACATATTATCACAGTTTTTGCATTTCCTCCTAAAGAAGTCTGAAGCAATCTTGTTAACTTACTGTTTCTGAAATTTACAAATTCTTGTGCTTCGCTTAATTGCCTTATTACTAATCCTAATGCAGAAAGAGACAAATTAATGTGTAATCCTTCTTTAAAACGTTCTCCAGTAGCACCTGTTTGATTTACTCTTTCAGAACCAGCAAGATCGACTAAATTTAACTGAGAAACTTTTATTGCACCATCTGAATCTGAATCTGTTTCACGACTTTCAATAGTCTGCAATGAAGAACTCATTTAACAAATAATTTTGAATGAAGATACAAAAACTTATTAATTGTAGAAATCTTTAATTCTTTACAGACACATGTAAATAATATGAAATATCAAAAAATGAAATAGAGAATTATACCAGTACAACTTAAATAAACATATTTGAATATAATTTAAATGATGTTACTCCGACCAAAACAGCTATTATACCTGCATTGGCTATGACTGTAAAGAGTTAATAATTAAAATTTAATATTTTACTTACTATTCGGAATATAGTGTGGCTTCTACTACTGCGTTCATTCATATTAGTTTCTCCTGTCCTCCTATTTTTGTCACCTTTTTTCATTATTGACAAAACATATTCTGGACTATTTGTAATTTCTTCTTTGCAATTTACAACTAATTGACCACTAGATTCTTCGTGCATTTTTAAATCTGTGCCACTTTTATTTAACAGATCGTTGATCTTTTCATTATAAATTTCTATATAAGATACTCTATAAAAAAGAATATTAAATATTTGCAGGAAACTAATAAAAATAAAATCTGAAAAATTATAAGTCACATTGAACAAGCAAAAAATTAACCTTAATAAAAATTCCCTTCTAACAGTATTAGCAATAGCATCAAATAAATACTCAATAGCAAATGGTATTATTCCAGGTTCGTTTTGAATACCCATCATGGTATAGGTTTTTCCAGAACCTGTTTGTCCATAAGCAAACACAGTTCCATTGAAACCATTCACAGCGGCATCAACAATAGGCCTCACAATAGTATCAAATATATCTCTATTATTTGTACCCATATCAAAAATATGATCTGAAATTTAGTGTTGTAAATATTAAATATTACAATCGTAAATTATAGAAACATTTAACTGTAATTGGATCGGTTCAATTATTTTGTCTACTTTGTCATCCAATAGTAAAAACTTATCGCATACTAAAGGTAACCATAAACACTCATCACGTAATACATAAATTCCTGTAAAACAATCATGATGTATTAAAATAGCAGACATTCAAAAAATACATTTGGACTGCATGTTGTTTCTTTGTGAATGTTTTTCGTAAAACTTGACAATAGTGAAAAAGTTAAATAGCCGTAAAGAAGGTACTAACGCTAATCAGACGAGCGTCAATAAGGTTATGTGTTCCAAATTATAAAAATTCGAAAGCCGAAAGATCAAATAAACATATAAATGGGTTTCATACCAAAATGATATCGACCATCCGCTCTTTTTTTTAACTCTGGGTCTATCGGAGTAATACAATTCTTTTGAACTATCCATTGCACTGGAAGATTGTCTTCTTCTTCCCGTTTTATTAATGGTCTCACTTTTATTGCTACTTTTATATTATCTACCATTTTGTAGAAGGTATAATATAATTTAATCAGTTTTTTGTAAACTTCCTTAGAAAAGATACAGTTTACGGATTCATATCTTCACGACTCTATTTATCGTAGACACATTAAGTGTAACTGACAAATGCCACTTGGAGAAGGTGTCGCTTTTCCTTGTTCAAATTCAAAAATTCTCTAATTTGATTGGTTAGCAGTATCACGTGATTCATATTTTATTTTTTTCGTTAGCAACTTCAATTCAAAATATCGATATCACTAGAATCAGTAGTACAATTTTAAACATTATTCATGTATATTACTTAACTTTTTTACTTGTAATTTAAATTTAGGAATATCTCAATACATTTTCAAATAATTGGAATACTATAAAATAGGATTT
>JAITYT010000701.1:961645-981201 GCA_025433975.1 Liostenogaster flavolineata | reverse complement strand
ACACGGCGGAGGCATACACGGCGGAGGCATACACGGCGGAGGCATACACGGCGGAGGCATACACGGCGGTGTACACGAGGGAGGCGAGCACGGCACAGATTCATACGTGTTATTAGACGATAGTCTACAATAAGCTGCTAAAGCAGCTTCTCTTGCTTGATCTGCAGAATAAAATTTCCTCAGCGCCACTTCTATATCACCCAAATCCGTAAGTTTTAAAAGAGCTCTACGACCAGGACCACAAACTGGATATAGTTTGGTCATACACTCGGGCCGACCCATACAATCCAACATCATGCATCTATCCTGCAAGCCATTTCTTTTGATACAATCGCATCTGTACATAATGCTCCCGCGAAAATCAAAGCTTTTACATCGTTTTACAGGATTCTATAACGTAAAATGTAATATAAAATTTAAAATATTTACAGATTTTTCGTAATTTTTAAATATATTATATCACTGTCAAAAAAGAACTCAAAATACATACAAAACATGGTGGATTGCAAGAATCTAAAACAGGACAGCAATTAGGTGGTGGACAAGGTGGTTCGTCCCATTCGCATGGTTTTCTGCAAAAAATAGGATATGAAGTACAGGTAACTCCGTATCTATAACAAATTGTCTTACTTTCTATCCATCGCACTAACTAAGCATTTTAGTTGTGCTAATAGCTCTTTTCTTCTGTCACAATTTGCATTTTTACCGTCACATGGCATTTTTTGTTATTATTGCACATTTATGTGCAATATTCTATACTCATTAATTTTGATTAATTTGCTATATTACTATGTTTATTGTTTTTTATAGAATCATTTTACTCTCATACTATAATTTATACATATAATTTACTGGAGACCTAAAACGGTCTCCCTTTATCGTCCAAATGATAATAATAAATGAATCGCGTATGTTTTATTTCCATACGTAATAAGCGTTTCTATGGTAAACAATTTTTTTCTAAGAAGGAACTTCATTATATTGACTTGTTCAATCTATTTCGTAAATGGCTGAAGTAAAATTTTCCAGTTCTAATTAATATACAAATTTTACGAATTACAAAAAAATTTTAAACTAAGTGTAAAGAAGCTAAAAAAAAATGTCTAACAGAGGATATTCACAGGCTTGCTTACAACCTATATGTTGTCCAATGCCCACTTGTATGACTCCCTGCTGTCCACCACCTTGCCCACCATGTCCGCCGTGCGTACCATGCTCACCTTGTCCACCACCATGTATGCCTTGTCCACCACCATGTCGAATTACAATATGCACACCACCTGTACCGTGCGGACCATGTCCACCAAAATGTGTTCCTTACTGCCCTCCACCGTGTCCTCCTGCATGTCCACCACGATGTTTAACAAGAGTTGCAACGCGTCCTCTTAAATGGACAGTACTGTTTTAATATCGCCCTAGTAATTCTTCTGTACGTTACTCTTTCTTTATTTGTCCGCTCGGTACAAATTAAAATTTATTTATAAAAATTATAACTTTTTATTTACAAAAATTACTAACCCCGTTAGAAAAAACGTATTGGCATTAGGTGGAATTTAATTCATAAATTAATATTTTGTAGTATCTTTGTTCAAAGTCTTAACAGTAATACTATTTTTACTTATTTGTAGGCATTGTGATGTTACAATACCTTGCAAAGTGGCAACTCCATCAAATATATATATTCCAAAAAGTCCATGCTGCAGACCAGGATGTCTTCATTCTCCTTTGCCTCGTTGCTGCTTATATTTATATTGTCGATTACCTTGTAAAGCTCACTGCTTTGAAGTTTAATAGAGAAATATTTTAAGTAAAAGAGAATATAATCATGACAGTGTCATGTTAATAATTATATTTAGATTATAAAATAACAGAGATATTTTCATTATTATTATGTTCGCATGATGATTCGTAATTCTGATATCAAATTTCACAATATGTCATTACAAATTATCATAAATCTTAAAAGATACAAAAGAACAGAAATAAAGATAGCGTATAGATATAACATCGACAATATGTTTATTTAAAGTATAATTAAGCATAATCAATATAAATATTTGTATAAAATACATTACATTTTTAAATCATCACAAACCTATATTGATCCCTTTTGATTTGTATTAAAATTCCTTGTTCATTTAATTTCGATATAAAATTTGTAAAATCTTGTATTATAATACCTGCATTTGTTGCAATCTCATTTAACTGCGATGTAGAAAAAATCTGTTTTGGATTTAATTTCACTTCATTTTTCAATAAATTTATAAATGCTTTAACCTTGAAATAAAATAAATACAGTATTGTATACTTTTTTCTTAATATTGAATGTAAATGTAAATATTCTTTTACCTTTTTGTCATTAAGTTTACCACGATTCGATGTAGATAGCGTTATATCATTGCGCAATGTGTTTGTTATTGTATGTTGAAATATTTCAATAATTTCCAATGCATCCATCTCTGTTGCTTCAACACGTAATTCTGATTTTGCTCTAGCCTGTGAAGTTTTATAAATCATTTTTGATACTAAAAAAATGAAAAAAACATGTTACAATTTAAAAATATGTAACCTCTGTGAGTCTAATTAGAGCTTCTAGTTGTCTGTTATATATTGGTAAGCCACCAAATCCTACTTCTTTTGAACGAAGATTTAAATAATACTTTTGTAATTCTTCTGCTGCTTTTGCAGATAATTTTGGGTTAACATATTGCCGAGCATAAGTGATATACTTTCGAAGTACAGATTGTGGTATAGGATCAACTAGATTTCCTGAAAAAGAAAGAAGTCTTTCCCTGGAATAAACAAATAAGTCGTTTCTTTAATAAATTTCGCCTCAGTAGTGTTAAATTTCTTATTAGAGTCATACTCTATAGTTGAAATGTAAAATTTAGTTTACCTTAGAGTATAGGTTTCAGTAAACTTCGATTGTTTGTTCAGTGAATCTTCTAAATCTATAATACTTTCTTTATCAGATTCATTGTTTGAACCACAATGAAGTTTCATGACGTGCTTACATAATAAGCGATCTAATTGCTATAATAAATATATTGTGTCAATTTAATAGAATTACTTTTGTTTATAAAAAAATACATGCATGTACATAATCCAGATCAACTAATATTTCCAAATACAAATATCCCAAGTAATATAATGCAAATAATTCATTGTACGAGATATAAACACTCATTAATATTGAAAAATTATTATAAAATAATGAATTCCGACAAATATGTAAATTTGTAACATACTTTATATAATTTACATCAATTTTCGTTCATAGCTAAACATGTATTCATTTATACGATAATATTTACTCTGCATATATAATCCCTTCAAATGTTACTTCAATTATAACTAAAAGTACCTTGTTTGGGTTGTCTAATAGAAAAAATACCAAATCAAATCTTGAAAGAAGAGGTTCGCTCATATTTAAATTTTGAATAATTGTTTTACTTCTATCATATCTACCACCTATTGGATTTGCAGCTGCCAAAATTGATGTTCTTGCAGGCAAAGAACAAAGTACTCCTGACTTAGCGACACTGACACTTTGTTGCTCCATAGACTCCAGTAAAGC
The DNA here is from genome assembly GCA_025433975.1 of Liostenogaster flavolineata. Lineage (NCBI taxonomy): Eukaryota > Metazoa > Arthropoda > Insecta > Hymenoptera > Vespidae > Liostenogaster > Liostenogaster flavolineata. The sequence goes on along the minus strand of JAITYT010000701.1, from coordinate 977,624 downwards.
CTATAAAATATATTTCTGCATATTAATATTGTATAATCCAATAATATAAACCCTTCACATTCGAATATATTCCGGATACTACCACTCTGATCTTGTATAATATTTATCTTTAAGACGTGCGAAGTGCAAAGAGTTAAAATATGTCTCAAAAATAAAAAAAATTTGCGGCTCAAATATTAATGTTTTTGTTATTTAGATATTACTTTCTTACTCACTTGATGTTGAGTAGACATTTTATCAAATTCGTCGATACAACAACAGCCTCTATCCGCTAATACTAATGCACCGGGCTCTAAAGCATAGTCGTTAGTTCCATTTTCTTTTGTAAGGGTAACGGTTAAGCCAGACGATGTACTTGAGTTTCCACAGACATAAACTCCTGTGTAAAAATATATATTATATATGAACTATTAAACATTATCGCATTGCAATACAATACTATTATATTACTGTTAAAATAAAAATAAAGTTTACTGTCTTTGTATTCCTATTAAATATCATAGTTATACAAATATTTGTATAATTACCTTTCGTAGCTACGCGCGCACAAGCTTGTAACATTTGTGATTTCCCCAGACCTGGGTCACCAACTACCAATACATGAATATCATCTCGAAGTTTTACATGTTTCGGATTTCCACCAAATAAACTTAATAACAGTCCAGCTTTTATTATTTCGTGACCATATATACCAGGACATAAAGAATGTACAAGCAATGAGAAAATATCTGGTTTGTTATATACTTCCTAAATAAAATGTCATTCAAAAGAAATTCACATTACTAATTATTATACTTATAACTATACTTAAATTATATTGCATACGAATTTATTATGATCCAATTTTAATAATTCGTACAAACCTTAATTGCAAAATAATCTTTTAAACTCATTTCACTATTCATAATACTTTTATTTTGGCACCTATTATTATTATTAAATATTGTAACAGCTTCCATATATAAGGAAAATTCATTTGAAGTATTTTCTTTAACTGCGCCATCGTCAAGACCTTGCACCTAAATTTGTACAATTATGCAAAAGAAATTGATTGAAATATTCTTATTTGCTACAAAATTAATAAAATGATCAATTAATAAAAAAATCAATTAATAAATTTACTTTGATAATTCCTGTAAGAGTTATATCATCTCCAGGCATAGATGTATTCACTAAATCATCTGTAAGTTCTACGTTAAGTATTCGAGGCATTCTTCCTTTATTTTCCTAAAAATAAAAGTAGCTATAAGAAATATTACGAAATACCTCTTTCTTTGGTGAATAAATAAGGTCAGTTTCATTGCTTTCATTTCAAATTTATAATGTAATTAAGTACTTCATCATCATTTATCAATTCTTGGACTCTAATCATTTGGAACGGGATACTTCTCACGCAAGGTGAATCTAATACTGAGTAAAACTTGGATACACCACAATTATCACACTTTCGAGGTAATGTATAAACTCCTTGTGGTTGTTTACATATTTTTTCTAATCCACATTTAGAACATGCAAATGTAATCCACTGTGCAAGGTGCTTTATTCTGCCTACTCTTATCACGCATCCTCTTGTAGATATTAATTTTCCTTAAAATTATAAATTATAAATCATGAATTAAACGTATATATAATATTAACGTAATTAAAATATTAATTAATATAATTATAATTTATTTTACCATAAGAATTCACTTTAAGATTTTGTAGGCTTACAGTTTGCTGATAATTTAGTATTTTTATTCTTACTGTAGGCAATATATTTATGGAATCCATGAAATTTTTTAAATTATCTTTTGGTATAGTCTTCATTATGCTCTGGAATTATAAATATATTGTTCAAGCTATTGTTACAGCAAAGAACATTTATATAAATGCTGTTTATATAAATTACTTCAAATTATAATTACTCTAAAATAATTTTTTAAGATAATTTAATATATATATTATACAATACTTCAATAGTACTTGATGTATTGCCAATTTTAGACAGTTTATGGTGTGCCTTGGTGTGTCTTGTATATCAGTCTTGAAATTAGGCCATTGATTTATAAATATATCGTCATTATATAAATCGTTAAAATTAATGTTAAAGGCTGTACCAGCTTCCAAATTTGCTAATGTAAGAGACGAAGACAAATCTTGGTGTGTTTCCAAAAAATATATCATAGCTTCAATTTGTTTGACAGTGTTAGAACCTTCTTTGAATTCTGTTAAGACATAATAAGTAATATTTTTTTATTATTACATCCTATTAGTTGATACAGTTTCCTTTTACCTTCATTTTCAAGGTATAATTTCCATCCATAATATTGAGTATTCGAATGTTTGTCATTATTACATGTGACGAAAGTATTTCTTTTTTTACCAGGACTCAATGGTTTATTTATCGATAGTTCTGCATCATTTACTTTTGTTGTACCTATTGTCATGATAACAAATACTTCACTACAATTACAATTATTAATTAATACGAACGTTGATTATATAAATGATTATGTAAAATTCATAGCACTATATTTTTATTGTTATAATAATCAAAAATTGTGTAAAATACTGTTTTAAATGGAGAATAAAATTGACACGTTAAGTGACACGAGAAAATATAAATGTAAATTTCTGGTTTTCGTAAACTACAGTAGAATTATGAATAACAATTAAATGTTATAAGAATTAAAGTTGTTTATATTAGAATAATAAAAGACATAGACAATTTTATAACTTACTATTTTGATTAGCAGCTTTCTTTTTATTACCATGCCAATTTCTTTTTCGATAATTAAATGTATTTTTATGACTCATGATTATATATCATATAATAAATAATTTTTAAGTAATCATTATATTGAAATATTTTTATAAAATGTTACTGAGTAAATAACATTGTAGATTGTATACGTAAGTTACACTTAAGCATAAAGATCGCGTAACAATCGATACAAATAAATATGAAAAGAAGTTACTACAATGGCGGGAAACAGTCTTGAATAATGCTTATCGTTATTATACATTTATTTTGTAATTAAATTTAATTACTAAACGATTGATAAAAATATAAAGGAAATTTCAGAAAAAAATAAATGGCACACTTTGTTGTTCGCAAATATAAAAATTTTAAAACATATCTTATTATATATATTCCATTTGAAATTTCAATGAACATTAATCGATCGAAATACTGACAAATTATGAAACTATAATCTTTCAAAGTTGTACAATATTTACATTTGTTTTGAAAATTTGATCACCTTGACACTTACTGCCTGTAAGAAATACATACGTGAACGAATTAAACGATAAGAACGTTTAAATATATGAACAGTGATAATAGAAATTAATATATATTTTTAAAGTATTATACAATTTAGATCGTACGACATACGGAATGAAAAACATTACATATTCATTATTCCAAATTTATATATATTAAATATATATTTAATATTTGATAAATTGCAGACCCAGAAATAGTAGATTTCGATTTAAGAGTTCAAACTCCAATTTGTTCAGTTTTCTGTGGATTACACTTTACTTTAGTAATGATTCTTCTCGACAGATCGCAGTGATATATCGCGGGGAAAAGCGCTGCATAGTGCGTAATATTGCAATACGACTTAAAACGATACATTGACAAAACGTCATAAAGAATCTAAACATTAGAATTATTTGTTCGATTTAAAATCCGCGACTTCAACTTCTAGTCGATAATATATAATTTTTGAAAAGTCTTATTATAAAATGGAAAAGTGAGTTTGACAATAAACTACGGTATAATATACCAAATTTGTTATCTCTCCGTTCTATACGTTATTTTATTTTAACGCGTTGTACGCCTAACGATAATCGAGTGTGTTTTCCAATGTAGGATTTATATACGTTTAACGTGTTAAGTATCTGCGTTGTGCATTTAATTTTCGAAGGCTGGCATAACCTGTAAATCGATACATGCTGTTATGTCTTAATTGTTATAACGTTTAAAATATAAATTAAATGAACAACAGTAATAATGACTATATGATATATAATACACTACGACAAGTAAAACGGTTCTTATGTATTGCAATTATGTGTCGAATTGTTCATGCATTGAGTAATGTATTGTAAAGGATTGTAACGTGTTCTATGAAGAAGTGATATTCCATTACTTAAAATAATTACTTAAGCGAGCTTGTTACGAATCATCATGGCTAAAAGAAGACTTACTAATCGACGTTCAAGTAGAAGATCCAGCATTGCATCTGAGTATCTTAATCCAGATTCCGCTGTATTGGATGACGGTAATTATTAATTTTAGCAAATAACTGAATTATTATATTCTATCGTGCAAATGTATAGAATATTAATATGTTTGTATGAATGTTTATTCTTACGGTACTCTTAATATAGAACCTAAATAAATAATTGTATTCATTCATTTTCTAGAGAAATCTTTTTGGTGGAATAATTTAACAAATAAGAGTGATATGCAATCATTCGTAGAGTCTGGAACAATGAATCAAACAAGTAAATATTTAGATTCTAATTCAAAATTAGAATTATCCAGCGAAGAACATGGATGGTGGAAAAGAATAAATTCTTCGGAATCTGAAAATTCATATGCATTATCAGGAGTTATTAAAGCTAAACATACAGGTGTATATATATTAGTTATAAATTAGAAAACAACAAGTTAGTATTATAATGTTACTTTTTAAATATTACAGATGAATTACATAATGCTGAAGAATCGAACATGTCTGATTCAGAAAAAGAAAGAACACTTATACAAAAAAGAAAAGTTTCATTGCACATTACATCGAGAAAAAGTGAAAGTAATGCTTTTTTAACAGCTTTACATGATTCTAATGACTCACAAAAAAAAGATAGAAAAAATTATAGTAATATTTCATCCGATAAGATATCTGTACAATCTAATACTAATAAAAAAAATAACTCCGTGGAAGATACCATTAATCATAGTGATGTTACCGAAAATATTAAAAAATTTAAACCACAAATTTTAAAAAGATCAGTTAAAAGAAAGAGCACAAATATGTTTGAAGATGCATTAAAAGAAGATAATAATGTGCAAGAATATAAAAAAACAAAACTTCCAGCATCGGTTCAAGATACATCTCGAATGCAATTGATTCGTGATTTGACAGATTTTCCAGATGAAGATACTGTTCAAGAAGTGACAAAAAAACAAAGTTTTGCTAAAACTGATGGCACAGAAAAAGATATCCAAACTGAATCAAAATTTTCACAAGATACATCTAATACAAAAGAAAAACGTACGAATTTAAGTATTAACTCCACAACTACTATGCCAAAGAACATATCTCCGAAAAAATCTAAAATAAAAACAATGAGTAATTCAATAAATAAATCAAAAGACCAAAATAACTTATACGTAGAGAATCATCGAGATAGTAGTCTAGAAAATTATAATATAGATAGATCTAATACTTTACAAGATGATAGATCTTCATATTTGAATTCTTTAAATAATCAGAAGTATGCGTCTACAGATATTTTACATAATCAAAGCACCGTTAATAATATTCGTAATACTATGTCAAAGGACAATGTTAGTATGGATAAAAGTAATGATTATCAAGTATTAAAATCCAAAACAAAATTTTTGAAGCGTCCACGTAAAAGTACAGGAAACAATATTTTTCAACATATTATTTCTCAACATGTAAATAATGCATCTGATGTTAATCAACTAGGAAGTCCTGTAACTACTGATGTCATAGAAAAGCAAAATAATTCAACAAAAACTGTAACGACAAATATATCTTTCCAGAAGGAACTTCCATCTCATTCTGATGACAAATCTGTTGACAGTACCGATGAAAGTGATAATTCTGTAAGAAGAAGTATAAGCCCTGAGTACACATTTGATAATCACACAAAAGATAATAAAATAAGAAGTCCCGTAACTAACAATGTCATCAAAATGCAACATTCTCCAAGAAAATCTATAATAAGTATATCTTCCCAGAAGGAACTTCCATCCCATTCTGATGATAATAAATCTGTTGACAGTACCGATGAAAGTAGTAATTCTGTAAGAAATATAACCCCTGAGTACACATTTGATAATCACACAAAAGTTAACAAAATAAGAAGTCCCGTAACTAACAATGTCATCGAAATGCAACATTCTCCAAGAAAATCTATAATAACAAGTATATCTTCTCAGAAGGGACTTTCATTTCATTCTGATAATAAATCTGTGGACAGTACCGATGAAAGTAATAATTCTGCGAGAAATGTAGATTCTGTAAATACAGATAATAATTATGAAGAAAATAATGAAGTAGAAAAAGAAAATACGACTTCACTCGAACATAATAATTCTTCAATAGTGGAATCTGTAACAAATATACAAAAATTTATTACGACTCAAGGCTATCAGACTGAAAGCAATGAATCATTCTTGTTAGAACTGAAAAATGTTGATGAATGTAATGAGGATGTGCAAAATCACTCAAATAAAGAAGTACGTGTAACAAATCAGGAAATTTCAACTAATCTTAATAAGAAAAATATTTCTATAATAAATAAACAAGTGCTCGAATCAGTTGCTAGAAACGATAACAGTAAATCAAATAATTTATCACACAATAATCTTGAATTTTCAAGGAGTCTACATAAAAATAAAAATTATAGTGGAAACTCTGCAAATAAAAGCTTTGAGTCTATTGAAAATATCAAAACAAAAAGCAAAGTTTCCTTAAGAAGCAACTTTGAACGTAGCTTTACATCAATTATAGAACCAATCGAAGATAAAACATCTCGCAAGCACTCGACACAATCAGTAAGCAAAGTCTTGAATGTAAGTGTTAAAAAAAATAAAAAAACACCGCAAGTGAAAAAAGTTGCTCGCGATAAATCTATTAATAGCTCGTCGAATATAGCAAATGTGAATAAAACGAAAGAAATTAATAAGGAACGTCAAAAATCTATTATTGATTTTCTTAAAACAAATATATTCACAAATAAAAATGAACGATCTGATACCGCAAATTTACAGCATGCGACAAGTTTTCAGAATACCACTAACAAAAAAGTAGAGGAATTAAAAAGAGAATTAGAAATGATAAAAAAAGAAAACAGAATTGTCTTAAGTCCAGATATACAGCTTAATAAAAAAACAGAACTACATACGAAAAATAAGTTTGCAAATAATAATGTGAAAAAGATGAATTTAATTAAATTCAAGAAGAATTTAATTTCCATGCAGGAAACTGTAAAGGATGTTAATAAAGCTTATATAGTAAATGGAAAAGTCTATAAAAAACCAAAACTTCCACGACCAAAGCATTGGGCAACAGATCGTCTGTATCGTTACCTTTGGAAATGCTTGGAACCTAAATACAAATTGGCAACCAGAAAAGTTTCCGAAAAATTTGTAGAACTTTTGGCCTCTGTTGTTGATATCGTTGTAAAACGTACAAAATATGATAATTATAAAAAAGAATTAAATAATTTGATGAAAGATGCATCTCGTTTAGGTGTTATAAATACACGCAACGATTTTTACCATTTTTGTTACGACTTTCTCCCGTACGAATTTCGCATCAAAGCAACACCTATATTATTACCCGGTAATACTATAAGTATACCTTACGATCCGGAAAAGTTACACATGCCTTTACTTAAAAATTAGACTTATCTAGTGTTATCATGAATATATTGTTGAATTCATTACTTCGTAAAATGTTAAATGTGATCATTCTTATCGCTCATATTAAAATGATATAAAAGAATCTATGACAATTAAACGTAGTAAATATCATTTTATATCATACAATTTTCTAACAAAAATAAATTTATATATATATATAATATCAGCTTAATATATATATAGGTACATAATATTTAACTTCAAAGAATATTTATTATTAAGATATTTTTATAACTATATTTTGTAAGTTTAAGTGAGCTATTTTGTACTTGTATTAAAATTTTGTTACTTATTTCTGATAGACAAACATCATTTTTTGTTTCGATTAAAATTCTTACGACTTTTTCCTAGTATATAATTTTTGTTGTGTGGTTGTCTTCTTTCGGTAATCCCATGTACATATGTATAAGAAAAATGTAATTTGTTACTTATATTTTTACCAAATCGATTAATAAGAATTTCAATAAAATCAATTGAAATATTTATTTAGTTTTGTATATTAATATAATTATCATAGGAGTTAACATATGATTCACCATAAATAATATTACATACGAATCACGATAGATGCACGTATACGACACGTCGTCGATAATAACGTAACATTAGTTTCGCAGCGTTGTATAGGTGGCATCAGATGTACTATATCGCGTGTTAGAGAGTAGTGTCCACTATGGAAGTTTTGCTTCAAATTCGATGTGTGGTATGTAAAAGTAAATGATGTTCGATCGATCTTAATTATATTCCAATTACTTGCAATTTGAACGAACGTACTTGCCGAACGATGCAAGTAATACTTCTTTGCTAACGCGAGATGTGTCCGTGATAAATCTTCGATTATTGATAGATCGATCGATTATTGATAAATCGATTAAAAAGATATATTCAAAAATGATATCAACGAAATGTTTAAAGTACGTAGAATTTTTTCTATCGAAATACATAAGTAAAAGAAAATAATTTTCGAATCTCGTCAATTATTTTGACATTTTTACATAACACGAAATACATATAAAGTGATTTTGGCCGAACGTCTTCGTATTAATTAACTGTGGAATCCTACCGCGTACTTTCGGCTTTCGTTTGAAGTTTAATCTCTAATGGAACGGCTGTTGCAATTAGGAGAGACTTATTTTTGCGCGTACCGCCTCTTATTCTGCACTTACACACAATGTTTGAACGCCCGTTCGTAGACACGTGACGCGACACGCGCCGCTCGTTACTATATCGCCATTGGCAATTGTTTCCCCCAAAAAATTATATTGGGTTGCATCGGTGACTGTACGGTAGACGTACACTGTATGCGCGCATATTGGTATGCTTTTCAATGTCAATTGTGTCGGAGGCCAACTCCTTAATACGACGAATTTTTACGAGCAACGTTCGATCGTAAATAACCAAACGTATACCTTTGCCTCTGTTATTTTCCAAAACTGACGAAAAGGTCTCTATTCGTTTTCTCTTTATTATCGCTGACACGGGCATTTAAAATTAACAATAGAACGAATCGATCGTAATGACTGCTTCGATGATGATGAATATGCTAATAACGATCTATTTTTTTCGTTTAAAAAAAAAAGAAAAATCGATATCAATGTACCGCGGTACAAGGGCGAAGAATTCAATTACATTCCAATTTCGTGCCTATCGTCGAGTCTTTTTGTTACATCTACGTCGCGTCACGAACGCAATATCGTTGAACGAAATCTTCAAATAATTCTTCGACGATGGAAAATTTTCATTTATCTTCGTCTAACGATCATAGTTGGGAACGAGTAATTCGTTCACGACGTTTCGAACGTGAATTAGTTTCGTTCGTACGGTGTACTCGTTACGGAGGGAACGAGTAGCTGTACGCCATTAGAATTTTGAATAGTCTTTGTACGCGCTTACGCGGCACGTGTCGCTGCGATTTTGTTACTTCCATTACCGTGCTACGTGGAGATTAAAAAAATTGCGAGATCAAGCATGCTTCCTTTCTCGCGATAGAACGCATTACGAACGCGCACTTGGCTTGTACGCGAATTTCTTTCGTCTGAGAAATTTCAATTTCTTTCGTAAGTCGCGTTCGAATCGAGGCCCTGCTACTTATTTAATTCATGTCTTTCTTTCCATTTTCACGAGCGCTTTTCGAGAATTTTATCTTCGTTTCGTCGAATTGTTGTTCTCGAAATCGAATATCGAACGAATTTAGGAACGCGAGTTTCGATTGACGTCAGTCAGCTGAACTGCACTGACGTAGTTCGTCCGACAAGATCTCTCCGTTAAAACCTTTTTCAGTGGTTTGTCGCAACGACTTGGATGTTCGCCCACGCATCGCGGTTTACATATGCACGTAAGCTTTTTTTCGAACTTCCTTCGATACTGAAAGAAACGACGATTCGTGTTTCGCGGTCGAGGTTACGCGTTGCTGGCTTTAGCATTGCGTCGCACGGTAATTTGGAATGCATCAAGATTCAACTCTGTAACTAGATTCGTAAACAGTCGTCTCACATACCGCGCAAAATACGTAAATACTTGTAACTTTTAAGGCGATCACCGCGGTTTACTACGTGTCGATTGCTCAGTATAACTATTGTGTTCATTTTCATTTCAGAAAATCAACGATTAATAAGCAACTTTTCAGATTTAAAGCGTGTTTTACTGCTCCTTGTATTCCATAAAACAAAAATCATCGATATAATGTGCTCGTCCGACAGACGAATCTTTATGAATCTAGGGTTAAATAAGAATCGAATTGACGGACGAACCGAAATGCCACGCGCTCGTAGATACCAAAAGAAAAAAACCGAGGACGATTTTTTACAATTTCACGAAACGAATGAAGAGACGATCGCGAGAGTATCATTGGCGTAGCATCGGAGCTGATGCTGATGCTGCTGCTACTGCGGTCGTCATCGATGATGGACGCGCACGTCGAGGGTCACCGCGGCGACTTATCGAAGAAGAGACGAAGGGAGTCCTGCAAATTCAATTCCGGGGAACGATCTTTCCACGATCGAACGAGCCAAGCCGTACTTCGAATGTTATGACAATTATGAGCTTTCCGTGGGCGCATCGAGCTGGCACGTGGCGACATGCATCGAGGGACACGCATGGCACGTGCCCTCGCGTGAGAACGACCTCGCTCACACGAGTCACACGCACGCGTCACACACGAGCGTCTTGCCGACGCTCAAAGCGCGCATGTACGACGCGTATATCGCTTCACGAATCGCGCTTTCTTTCGGACCCTCCGTCGAATGGGTCTTTTCTCTCGTTGTCTGTCTCTCATGCTCTTTTCTTCCCTCGTTTTCGATTCTCCCGCGGGAATCGCGCGAAAGGTGTAAACGAGAATCGAGAAAAGCCACGCGGAAAGACACGGAAAGATTTCGATTAACCACTTTACCGCCAACGACGAGCGTACAGTAATTTTTATCTATCATTCGGATTAAAATTTTCGTGGAGACTGAAACATACTTATAAATTTCTGTCGTTTTATAATACTCTGAGACAAGGACGAAACAAATACTGCAAACGATAAATTAAAGAATTCGCTTGAAAAAAAACTGCACGTAGGTTGATTCGTAAAATATTAAAAAAATTGTAACTCTATTGTTTCTTTGTTCTCCAATGTACTGTTTATTATTTCAAAATGTCTGTTTCATATACGTAATAAACTTCGTTTTAAATTGATCCTTGCTAAGCGTTCGTGAAAATCGATCGATAGAAAATAGATAAATGCTCGATTGCTCCCATAGGATCGAACTTTTCTGTGTCACTATTGAAACGCGATCGCGATCTAGTCTTATTTCGACGAACGCAGAACTAAAGCATATATAATATGTATGTACACGATCGAGTCCCACGGTGACTGGGTCGAAGCCGACCGCGCGTCCAGACGCGATGGTCCGTAGGGAGCGTGTCCGAAAAGATCGAATTGAATTGATATACGAGTGATCGATGATAAAGTGCACGTACGCGCGTACAAATTGACGATCCTCGCTTGTATATCTAGATGCACGTATATAATAACGTCGCACGCCGGAGAAAAGCCTGATAATTTCATCAATCGCTGGACAATTTCGGACGATTGGCTTTTCTCGTGGTCGCACAATACGGAACTCGATGGATAAAAATTCAGGTTGACCTGTTTATCTGCGTTTATCTAACCTGCGTGCGTTCGTAGAGACACGAATCATACGGCTTTCCACTGCAACGGTAGTTCGAAATAACCGCTATTAAGAGCGTTAGATTATAACTAAGAATATTAGAGAATATATTTACGTAGCTCGGTTGAACAAATTTGGCCTTTCGTTTGCTGCGATGGAAAACGCATAGTTTTTTCTTTAACTCTATAACAAAGCGCTTCTTGTAAACGTCACGTAAGATTTTTTCCATCTCTTAATGTGTAATTTAATCACATAAAGGTCTTGCGATTTGACCCTCGAAATTTGAACATTCTATAAACGTTAATAAATATATACATATGTACATGAATGATATATTCACGCATGTATGTGGCTATACGTAGCAAAACTTCAAAAATGCGAATACATTTTTAAGATCACAGTTGCATAACAAGGTCATAATAAGATCGAAGTAAACGCGCAGTTTCTCTTTCTTACGCGTTCAATATTACAAATTAGACGAATTGTAAAAACCTATAAAAGTATCGTCTACGTAAGTTTTACACATTAAAAATGCAGGTTCAAAAACGATTTAAAAATATTTAAAACGTACAGTCGAATAAGAACATACACGCATCGTACATCTTGTTTTAAACCTCGGAAGGCTAAAAGTTAATTTCAAAGATAAGCTGGAACAAAATCTATTTCACAAGAGGAATTCGCTGGTTTTTCGTAAGATGCAAAACGATATCTAAACGTCCACCTTGCTCGAGGAAGAAGAGACTCCTCGCAATCGTTCGTACGACCGGACCGAAAAATCACGGCGCAAACCGTAGGCACGCGTCGCACGTGCTCGCATACGTGGACGCACACGGCACGCGTGCGATATCTCGAACGTCTTCGCGCCCTCTCCTCTAATATACGTAACGCCGTGTACTTCAATCTCTCCTCGAAGTAATTGCCCCTCTTTCCGCTTCGAACGACGTACGTTATCGCCGTACACGTGGATTCGCAAGCGATCGACACTAGAGACGAATCGCTCCCTGACTCTTCTTTACCGGTTCCTTGCAACGCGTGAAATAAAAGAAATAAAAGAAAAGCGTAAATCGAGTAAAGACGAAAATCGATTTGATTTAATTCATCGTCTTAAAGAAACGTCCAGTTTCACGCAATGCTATTTCTTAACTCTTCTAATTAATTCGTTAAATTTCTTATTAATTGCACGATTATTCTCCGATTCTGCCGTTGAAAAAAATATTATTCAACGATAGAATTCTGATGTTCAAGAAATACGAAGTCGACGGGCTAAAAAGTGTCACAAGCTCTGAATTTAGCTTCTTCGAATACCTTAAAACAATACACAAAAAATGAGTCAACGAACAAGGAGACAATATCAGTAAGCTCGAAAGTCAGTAGAATCTTCCCAAACGAATCTTTTAATTTATCGTTTGCAGAGTTCGTCTCGTCCTTGTCTCAAAATAATCTAAAACGCCTCGAACTTACGACTACATATATATATACATCAATTTTCACGAAAACATAGATCCGATTAACGAATAGCGATTATTGGCGATGCACGACGAGAATACTCGTCGTTCGCGACTGGGAGGTCAAAGCTTCTTCGCGCGATGGTGGCGGTGACAGGGTGCTCGGCGTCGAGAGGTTACGCGAGGCGAAGCCAGCAGCAATGGGGTGGAAAACGCACGCGCGCATGTATGACTTACGCACACGTACGCGTACGTCGCGCGGCGGGCGATAAGTTCGGACTCGGGCCGAGGTAATAAATGGGCCAACGCTGCGTCAAAGAGCGGCACTTCGTCTCGTGACGGCGAGGCGTGCGCATCGATACTTTGGATACGAAGGAACCTCGTCGTGTCTCGGTTCACCGCGAAAATCGATTCGTCACCGGCGCCGTCGTCGTCGTCGTCGTCGTCGTCGTTGTTGTTTGCAGTGGTAGTCGCCGTTACGAGACACCGTGAAAGAAATCGAAGGTGCACCTTGTCGATAATTGAAATCGATCGATCGAACCTTCTGATACGCGCCGATTCGACGGAAGACGCGAGCGCGACATGCTGAGGAAACTGCTGAGCAAGTCCGGCCGCAGGATACTACGGGTAAGAGAGAGAGAGAGAGAGAGAGACGCTTCTTGCCAGCTATAAGCCGATAGGCTGGTAGCCCGGCTCGTTTCGCGCGCGCAGGATCACCAGGACTCGGGGCCACGCGACGACCTAATTTTCGCCTCTTCTCCCTACCAATGACGCGTGACACCGGAGATTCGCTTGGACCTCGAACGATCCGTTCGTGTTCGTTCGCTCTCGCTCGGCTGGATCCTTCTCTCGGTGTCGATTCTTCGTGCAATTGATCGATCGCCTTGGTATCGAGATGACCGGAGAGTAAAGTCGTATTATTTCGTCAAATCGAGACAAATAATTTTGTAATATAGCTTTGTTTCGAGTCAACGATGTAATTATCGTTGACCTCGTCACGCAACTTGCACTCGTTGTCTTACACAACTTTAGCGTACGCGATCAATCGATTAGCATCGAACAAATGTCGATATGCGCAAATACGACGTTACTTTCCGGTACCTCTAATATAATATTTCTTTAACGATGTCCTTATCCCGAGCAAGATTTATTTCGTGAAAATGTTTCTACGTTTTCCTTTGAAAGACAGCTTCTATCTCAGAGAATAATTACGCGGTTGATAAGAAATTTAATGAATTAATCAGGAGAGTTAAAAGATAGCGTTGCGTGAAACCTGCGAAATGGTTGTCTCTTCGATGGGTTGACTTTAAGCAGAGTTCTCTTTCAAACTTCTCGACGTATTATTCGTGCGATGGGAAAAGCAAAAAAATCGCTTCGGTGCTTTTAATTCGCTCTTTAATTCGAGCTCTCGTCTATCAGACGTTCTCTTCCTCCTTCTTTCTTCTCCCGTCACCCTTCTTTTCGGTCCCGAACTCGCAAGATCGTCGACCCTAAGCGAGTACGTACCTTGCAGCGTGCCTCTCGCGCGCGTGTAACAATCTCAGCGTGCCATCTCGAGAGTATCCCCACGAGGAGCCCACCTCGAGTGCCCATTGCCCGACTTGATCGTGACGTAGGCGCGAGCAGTAACGGGTTTAAATAACGCGACGACCCTCGAAAGGCGAGGGTCCACCATCTATCGTCTCGATCACGAATCGATCCGCCCTTCGACCTTCCTTTCCTTTCTGTCGTCTCAAAGAGAATGCCGAATCGAGAGGAAATTCGGAGCGAAAATTTTCTCTTTTCTCTTATCTGCCGTAAAATCGTGCTCTCGTGATTCGCAAGACAAGCTTGAGAGCCATAAACGGTGCGCATTGACGCGATCTTTCGATTACACTTACGTAGATACGTAGAAGCGATCGTTCGAACGTTCGCGAGAATCACGATGATGTTTTCGTCGTACTTCGAGCTTGTCGAAAGATTTTACGGTAATGATTGTGGCGCTTAGTCGAATCGTCACGCTGTGTCGCGTCGTTGCACTCGAGAGCGAAGATATTTACGTTTATTTACGTTTGCGTCGCATACGTCTTTTTCCTCTTCTTTTTTTTTAAGAAATTCACGGGACGGCAAACAAATTTCGAGCGAGAGAAGAACGCGATAACGTCTGTGTTTAACGACTTTCGTAACTTTATTATTCGCCGATAACGAGCGAGAATATTCAAGAGCGTTGTAGAGACGATAAGGAAAGGGCTCGATGATAATAATCGCGAATTTTGTCACGCTTATCGTGGAAGGTCGAAGGCTTTTAGTCCAACTGTACTTCGTTGTTTTCGATCGACGATATTTCGTACTTTTCATCTTACTCCCACTCGTTCGCTGTGTTCTCGTTTGATGCCATAGACCCTGCTGTGCCCACGCGTAACCTTTTGTATTCGATGCCTGTTTCGCACTGACCTTTCGATAACGACTTTAATTTCGACAGTGTACGGGAAGCCTCGATCTCGCTGATACAGTGTCAATCGTTCGATTCGTTTCTAATCCTAGGAACGTTTCTTGCTTTAATACGACAGACGCAAGTTCGAACCTTGCCTCTGTCTCAGCGATGCTTCTTTACAGGTTCTAAGCTTGTTTTTAGTTGTTAGAGCTCTATTTCGCTTCGAGGTGCGAATAACTGTCGAAAAAAATTGTCTTTTTTATTAACGCTTTTGTGTCAACGAGAACAATCGTAA
>JAITYT010000701.1:950382-961474 GCA_025433975.1 Liostenogaster flavolineata | reverse complement strand
GAGAGAGAGAGAGAGAGAGAGATAATTTAACACATTTTTACATTCGACCATACAAAATACAGAAAATACAAAAAAAACTCGCGATAATAAAACCAAGACCTTGTTACAAATTTTCAAATCGTTTTCGATAACTCCATTGGAACTCGAGTTCTCGACAGACAAGCGAATATAAAAAGACGATACTCGTAGAACGTCACGCCACGTGTTTCACGTGTTAAATCGAACGTCGTTGAAAAGTCCATTTGCAGATCGAGGGACGAAGTCAACTCACGTCTCTCCTTTAGCATACGAATACGCGAAATCACGCCAATCCTCCTTCCTTTCCTAACGACCTTGGTGCGATCGCCCTTTCCTCTCAGTCCCAGCACGTACAGAGAGGCAGAAGGTATTATTTAATTTGAACACGCTGCGAACTGTTGCTTTCCATTTTTGCAGGCGATCAAGATGTTATCGACCAAGAGCCGCAGGTCGAAGCGATCGTACCTGGACCAGCAGGAGCAGCAGGAGCAGCAGTATCAGAATCAACAGACGACCTTCTGGCACGGGGCCATTGCCGAGTTCGACGAAGCGTCTCTCTCTGTGTCGCTTCCGTCCTTGGATGCGAAAAGCATCGACACCTATATGACGTACGTGATAGAGAGCACCGATGATTGCGGCTCGAGGTGTTGTCATTGCGACGAGTACGAGGAGAACCAGAGAAACGAGAATATAGAGAACGAGATGACGATCTAACGTTTCCTATGATAATTTCCGAGGGCGTTATTTATTTCTACGCAAACGCATACACATGACACGACACGACATAATACAAAACACACACATGCACATACGCACACGTTTAAACGACCGCATAGCAATGCGTATTCCTTTCCTATTTATTCGAAAGATCGTATCGTTTCCTTCGACCCTTTTTCACGTGCGATGCATTAGGGCACGCGTCTCACGCGCACGATGTGTAAACGTAGATGTACGCACGGTCATGTCCACGGCAATACCGACGCAACGAAGAGGAGAAGCCGAGTCGTCAATGGTTTTAACGCGTTAACTTCTGTTAAACTCTTAACCCTCTATAACTCGAATTTTTCTCGTTGTTATAAAAGTTTCTTTTAATTGCGCAATCGACTTGTAGACTTCTAGACATATCGACTTTTAGATACGATATAACAGATAATTTGCAGTGTTTAATATTTTCGTTAAAATGACAATTTATTGTAACCCTGCAGGTATAATCTGAAAAGATCTGATTGCGTTCTAAAGGGAAGATCGGAAAATTGAAAAATTACCGTAAAGAATTGAATTAGATCGAGTGTACCTGAGCGTGACTTCAAAATCCGACGGGCCTGTAGAGGGTTAAGTTAACTTTCGTTTACGCTATTATGTATGACGTGCAGCGTAAGCGGCGTATTTTAACGGCACGTTGAAGGTGAATATTCGTCAAAGGAAGACGCATGAAATACCTAACTTCGAGGTGTAAATATTCGACCTACTTCGTTCGTCCATTTACGTACGTACGTATGTGCGCACCTAGTAAATGAATATTTCGACCTGAGTGCGTTCGACGCGTGCGTCGCGATGACGCAGTGCTCGGTAGTACTTAAAAAAAAATCATTGTTTAAACATCACCTTCTTTTTTCGTTCATCGCGACAGTGTCTCCAACCTGTTCCATCGCTGACGCCGTGTACCATCGGTGGTTCAAACGATCTCAAGATATACGAAGTCCGAACCATATGCCGGACCTTGATTAATTACTATTCAAGTATTCATAAAAATGAACACTATTGGTATAAATTAACTATTGATCAAACGTCGAGAACGAGTCTGACTGAAGGGCATTTACTCTTTCTTATGTGTACAGGTTAATTATTTACGAACGAATATCTACAAAATAGTAAAAATCACTGTGAAACGACGCTGTCGCTGTGACGAAGCCGTCGTGTTAAATCCCTTTTAAGATCACGAAGTACGACGTATTGCAAACCAATTGATCGATCTCAGCCGCTTGAATAGAAAAATCATATTATTTCGTTTCCTCTTGAAACCTGTTGGCATCGAAAAGAAGAAGCACGATCACGTTGCCTGACATTCATCGAATGATCAAATGATGAATTAAAACTTCGAGTCGACTTTTTCGATAATCAAACGATCGTAGATCCGTAAGAATAGTATCGAATAAAGAAACATACTCGAAAGCGAATTTCTAAACGTGTTTGCGTCGTTTTATCATTTACGCGTCGATAAGTTCATCAAAGAGCGTTCGTTCATCCAGTTTCGCTTAGCTTCTTCGACTGGATCGTCTTTAAACGCAAAGAGCTCGATAACGACGCGCAACGATAGATCGAGGATCGCCGTCGATCGAATCCTTAGTTCGTCTTGCACAGTTGTACTTGATTTCTCAAGGTTTCTCACGTTCAACGCGCGCAGCTGCTTCGATTCAAAGGTCTGCATAAATCGCGAGTAAACGTAGATTGTTACGTACCTTGGGTACGTAAGGTCTTTCGTCCATCCGTCGACGGATCGATCGGGGTTTCCACGCATATCGAACGTCCTCTCGTTAAACATTGAACGCATGGCGTACGTATGCGCCGCCTTTACCTTTCTGTGCAATGTTTCGACGTCGTTGCAAACGGTCGAGCAATTATTGGTACGTATCACGCGAATACGAACGTTCTTTTACCTGCTCTAGTCTCGAGAAATTTTTATAATGTTTCGCGCTGACCACGTACGCGATAACGTTGAGTTTGTAAGTAAGTTGAGTAACGATTCACTTTACAACCACTTACGTGATAGAACAACGAAGTTCTACCGTTTCTTTGTCGTACGATTAAGATTTTTCTTTTTTTCGTAATAATCGATGTTATTAAAATACGTATACGTCGTTTCATTTAAGGAAATCCATTACTCGTTTTAGATACGATTGCTTTTCTCACAATTTGAAGCGAAAGTTTCGGCGAGAAAAATAAGAGCAGGATTTTTCCTCCGTATTGTCGATATATTCGACGTCTTAACTCGAACGCGTCCGTTCCTTTAACCGATCCATAAGATATAATATTTATTCTTTTTACGAATTCACTTGTAAATAAGAGCTTTTACGAATTATGATAGTAGAACATGTATGTATTTGTAGTTCTGTTTGTCTTTTCCTGTTTTAACATCGGATAATCATACTCGCGAATTAACGTTTGATATGAAAGGTGTAACGTTGTAATGATACTTCGATTTACTTTCGGTATATTTTTCATATTAGGTTTGAGAATATTCAAGGACGAGATGAATAATATTAATCGTCAACATTAATTTGATGTAATTATTCTGGAGCAAAAGGATAGGCAACAAGAGCCATCTACTGTTTAAGGCGAACTCGTCGTTTATGTTCCTAATGGTATATCAAACATTACGTCAATACGTATCACACCACTTGTAATGTCGCGTACCACGCGAATGAGAACGCATTGCGTATACAATATGCATAGATCTCTCATCGTGTATCTATCCACGGTGTAATAGGTCGATAAGAAGGCTGTGACTTTGTAACGGATACCGAGTGTCATGAATAAAATGAAGAGTTTTATTGGAAGTAGGCACCCTTGATCTTATCTTATCCTGACCTTTTTCGTTTATACAATTCGCCGAACGTCGTGAATACTTGTTTCGTCGACCGTCGCTAATTTCTCGTTCTTACTGTACAAAAGACACAATAAAAGAACATATTTATAACGTGATTACGAAGTTTTTACCTGATCGAGCGTAACTTCTTTCGAGTTGTTTAATTTAGAAATAAACGATTGGACAGTAGATAAGAATACGCACCTTCCTGTAAAAAAAGGGACGAGAAACTGTACGGATATGGCAAGTATCGATCGTTAGTTTTCTAATGTGTTTTCTTAGAAAAGAAATTTGTTAATCTCGTGATTTTACAAGGACACTTCTCGTTTGATTTTTCCTTCTCATTTCCGTATCAAGTTGTTCGCTTCTCATTATTTTTACTTCTACGAAATTGTAACTTTTGATGGTTGTTCCGTGTTCACGAAACTCGCGTGAAATTCCCTTTGCATAGACCTTTAAGCTATTAAGAACCGCTTCTTTCCACGCGATCGGACGGAGAAAGATTTTATCAAATTCTCCTGTTAAAAACTTATTATTATAAGAAGTTCAAATTATTCTTTAGCTTCTTTTATATAAATAAAGCAAGTATTACATCGTAAAAAAAATATCTTTCCTCGTCAACCCAATTGAAAGTATGCAGATTCTACTTGTGGAATAATTGTTCTCGCGACCGCAGACAAGGCGCCTTAATATATCAATTAGGAAATAATAAATTATCAATTTACAAAAAGAAAATGGTTAGTTCCAATTTAGGACAGTTTTCGAATATTTTCGTCGACATAAATACACAAATTGAGGGCGAGAGTAACGTAGGTGTATAAACGCTGCTTTAATAATGCGAACGTGAGGTCACGCGATTCGACTTGTTTCGTGACTTTCTTGGCTAGAAACATGAAAAAAATGCTACTTGCCCGTGCTACTTCAACGCCGCATTAACATGACGCACACGAATCTCATGAGGAACGCCATTTTTTATACGATAAAGAAAATACAATTCAGTAATTATTTTAATAAAGCTGAATATTAGATAATCGAGATCAGAAAGATTCTTATTTTTTTAATTCGATATAAAGAGTTAATTTCTGAAGAATATTCAGTATCAGAATCGAGTTTGATCGAAGGACGATCGAAATATTGCGAAAATCATTGGAAAAATCTTCGTCTCTCCGAATGACGGTAAAATGCCTTGACAAAGAGTTGATCGTCTTGATTCGTTAACTATATGGGACTTTGCCCTTAGACTTCACGGTCATACGAGCTCTTTTTTGACCCAAGTTTTTGTTATATTACTTTGGGAACGATCTGTGAGCAATCATACGTACAGAGTCTCTTCCCTCCCACGCTTTCCTCTCCTCCTTCGTTTCGGTCGCGTTGTCTTCATCGATCTGATGGCGACCAAGAGCAAGCGACTTCGAAAGACCTTCGGTTTTCAGTCTCCACGGCTGGCAATCAAGTTAAGATGCTTCGAAAAAGCGTAAACACCACGCCTTGATCCATCATTGAGCTTCGTCTTTAGACTTCGCGGTCGAATGCGCTTCTTTTTGACCCGAGTGTTCACTACTTTGTTTCGGAACCCTCTTCGCTGATTTTCCTCTCTTTTTTTTGTTTTGGCTTCCGTATCTTCGACCATATTATCGTCATCGTCGTCGACTCGATGGAAATGAAGTTAAATGACACCCGTTGAATTTCCACCTTGTCTCTTTGAGCTCTTTGTCCTGTCGCTGTTTGCGTCGACTCCGTAAGGCGGAAAAACATCGCAGAATCCCGTAGGAAGTTCGTTTTTGCCAGTGAAGATGGCCGCGTTATAAAAGACCAGATACTTCGATTATCCAAGAAGTTCTGGACGTTCGAATGCCGCACCCTACCTGAAGCTCCCAGTGCTCTCCGCTTTACGAGGGTCGGATCCGCGGGGGAGCTCGAGCAAAGGGTGGGCTTTTAGTCGGTAGGAATTCGACACTAATCAGAGCTCCGTTCAATAAAGATTTCCCCGTTCTATCGGTAAACGATAAAAAGAAAAAGGCGAAACTAGCGACCTTAAGGAAATCCTACGAAAAAGTAAATTTGGACTAGCCTTGATCTTGTTATATCGATACAAAGTCACGCAACTGTTTTGTCTTGGATGGCACTAAGTGTTTATACTTCCGTGCTTTCGACGAATTTGAGACTGCATTTTTCTCTTTCGATAACACGAATAGGCGTTATGTAAAAGAAAAAAAAACTATTTATATTTATTTATTCGCGATAAGCTTCAAATATCCCAAAAATCTTTGACTTTACATTTCAGTTTAATGAAATTATGTGCAACTGATTCGAATAGACAAAAATGTAAATCGCTTATGAATAAGAACGACAAACCATTTCTTTTTGTCCTTTAAATTGCAACGGTTTAGTAACGTACCATAAAACTAGTAGTTGCAATTTTTCGTAATAAATCGTACCTTTACTGTAAACTTTCGTACTCTTTTCGCAAAACGAAGATCGGTTGGTCTCCGATAAATTTCTGTCGTTCGAACACCACGCCATCAACCGTTCTAGGAACAATAGGATCGAAGCGTCGAGCTGGTAAGTACGTAAGGAGCTAGAGGGCGAGGGAGACCAAGGAGGAAAGGGCCGCACGTGGCATTCGTAGTCGTGTATTATTTCTGATTCTCGAAAAGTGTCTCTCATTTTTGTTCGCGTTTCGTTCACGTACGAACGAATTCACAAAGGCTTAGAATTTACGCGCTAGTCGAGTAATTGTCCCTGCCCAATTAGCCTCTGTTTCTTTTTCCTTCTTCTACATATGCGCGAATCACAGTATCGACGCAGTTTAACGGGTCAAGCGCGGTAAAATAACGAGAAGAACGGGTTTTTTCATAATGCCGCTCTTCGAGGGAGGGTCTCTCTTTCTCTTTGTCATGGGACACCTTCGTTCTTGGCTTACGTTCGTTTCATGCATCAGTGGGGCACACATTGCGAATTGTGAATTTGCATTTTCGTGCGAGAAAAGGTGTCGCAATTGCAGTTGTAGCGAAGAAAATATTTCGTTGCGTATGTACTTGGTCACGTAGAGAGAATCATCGATGGAAGCGTGTTTTACGTTGATTATGAAAAAAAAATACAAAATATAAGCTATTAAATTATACAATCTTGCTTCTGCGATTAAACAATTCGATATCAAAACGAAGATATTTCAAATATAATATTGTTTAAATCTTATTTGTAGCTTTATTTCTCCGCGTGTATGCTAGACTTATTGAGAAAGTCGAGGAAGCATGTCATGTTTTTTTTATTCTACGTTTCAAATATGAATTTAACCTATTTTCAGAGAAACGTGTACGTAATATCGGATAACTATTATTCGCTCTAGTTATCGTATCTTCGATCGCTGTTGAGCCTTAAACTCGACCAAACGTTGACGTTGGCTAACAATTATTTATTTTTTCCGCTTACTTACTTATTTTTAGCCATCGAATCATACTTCAAAATATCAGTATCCGTGTGTTCGAAAGGGATCTTTGACAGTATTGTTTATAATATACAAAATCTTGATGCACTAATAAAGTCGACAAAATATATCTTTATTCGTAATATCTATTCGTAAAATCTGAAGTAGAAAAAATTTGCAAAATATCGTCAATTGTAATTTTTCCATAATAACAAATCGTGAAAGATGTTTTTAAACGATCCGTTCGGTTTAATCGCTACTCACGGCTGCATGGTAAATAAACGTGGTCAGCGATAGATGCAAATATTTTAGCTCGTTAAATCTTAAAGTTGAAAGGGTGATCGAATAAAATTGTGGTTGGTACAGTACGTTCAATCGTTGCTTTATTATAAATTCATATTGCAAAAATACTCTCGGATTTCGTACGTAAAGACGCATTCGACGATACATATAAAATGGCACGTTTTCGATGTACGTTTTAGTTTCTTTTCTTGATTTTTAATTTTTTTTCTTTCGTTTCTTTTTTTTACGTTACGGTGGAACAGTGCATTCGCTTTATACGATCTTCCTCGCATCTCTGACGAGAATCTTCGTCCGAGCGACGAACACGCGTAACGTCGTAGACGTTACAATCACGACAAAGTAATGAGAAGATACGTTCGTTCAGTCACGACGTTGTTTCGTCTGGTTTACGAACGTCTATCACTGTGGCTATTTACACTGTCTATTTACAATATACATAATTAAGATGTAATTAATAAATACTTTTCTTTTCCTTTACGTTTAATAAGGTACTTGTATATGACTATCATCGTATCACTCGTAGAAGATAATTAACCTACAGTTTTGGTCAAGTAAACGATTCCTGAGACGCGTTTAAAAGTCCCCTCCTTTTTCATCATACATGAGCGTATGTATTTATATAATATATATATATAAATTGTACGACGACGATCGAATTAATCGACTATCGCACCAAACTTAATCGATCTATACGCCTCGCACGAAAAAAGTATCACGCTTCCATCCAGAAGATCAGGACGCGATGACAATCGACGTTTCTGCTTGGCCAGAGAAAAATGCAAAATTGAATAATAATATCAATACTGACGTCACTCTGATCGCTTCGACGATCTTGATAAAACGAGACATGCCTCTCGAGACATTTTGGTAGCGCTTAAAATCGGAAAGAAAGTAATCGATTCTCCGGCAAACATCTAGAAAGGCACAACTCAACAGCCAAGATACCGACGTACCGCCTTATCGTCGAACGACGTATTTTCTTCCGAAGCTATTCTCATTTTCACAAGCTAATCACGCGCAGACTCGGTCGGAACGTTCCCACCTTGTCGTACCAGCTATCTCGTACCGACTGGGTTTCATACTCAGTTCATCGACCGGTTCGACATAGAGGTACGCCTGTTAGTAACGTTCGAAAACCACCGACAAACCAGTGGATCAATCGCGATCATTGTTACTAATCGAAGGAAGTCGACAGCATGCCTTTCCAAACGATACTACTCGGTGATTTACAGCTGTGATCGCCACCGTCATCCCTACGACTAGGATCTAAATCGAATCGTTCGTTAATCCTTTCGCTACGACAGGCTGTCCATGGTGAAACGAAAACGGAGACTGGAAACAGAGATGTTTTTCGTCAGTATTTTGTATATTTTTTAGAAGGTGCATCGAAATGGTCAGAACGCTGGATAACACTGTACGAAATCAAGTGAAGTTTCTTGCGATCATCAGCGATAATAATTTCCGTGCGTCTATAGTATGGCGAGAGTAATGAAAGGATTAACAAACACGCGCTTGTTAAGAACGTTCATAAATAGGCAATAAACCACCGATCAGTCAAAATCATCGATGCGGATCGATGCAAGTATTAATTTCTTCTAGAAAGGCCCCTTTCGATAGATAGGCAGCAGTATGACGCCACCCGCCGTCTCCAAGATGCTGATCGCCATCAGTACCTATTGGGACTCGAACGGGTCTTTTCATCTGCTAAAAAATTCGCAAACCGGCGATCAACCGCGATCATCGATGCGGATCGAAACAAGTATTAATTTCTCCTAGAAAGGCGCCCTCTCAATAGGCAAGTTCCGCTCCCCACGGCCGATAAGGCTTCCCGTGCTGTTGCTGCGGATACTGGCCCGAGTACTGGCCCCAACCGAGGGCCCCACCTCCTAAGAGCGGCGGCATGCCGCCGGCCGCCGCTGCTGCCGCAGCCGCCGCCGCCGCCGCTGTTGGCGGCATGCCTGTCCCCACGGTACTGGGTGGCTCGTAGCTAGTGACAGCCGCTGCTGCTGCCGCTGCCGCCGCTGCTGCCGCCGAAGACGATGACGACGTGGATGTCAACGACTGGGCGGACGATATCGTCGTTGGACCGATCGAATGCTGCGGATGTTCGCGATGAAAGCTCTGTAAGTGCGACAACAGCCGCAATCTTAGGGGATCTCTCTCGTCCAAACCTTCCATCGTCACCAGGTAGCGGCCCACCTCGGCAGCGCACTCGCCCCAACCGACCGCATGATAATCCATGGCCAGTTTCGTACTGTCGTATCCTTCCGGACCTGCAAATGCGAAGAAAGGTTTAAGATCCCGTCCGATTTCAAAGTTTCCTTTCAGTCGAGGATTCCTTGTAAGGATATTCGAGGATAGATGAATGATTTATTGGACGGTGATGGTGATTTAACTGTTCGATGTTGAACGAATTCGGAAAGTCTTAAACTTAAATCGTGATAAAGCGTTCCCTGATCTATAATTTACGTAAATTACGGTAAACGATGTACCCTAACTTTGTATTTTCCGAGCTGATACTTGTTGTCCTGTTATAAATCAATGTAAATCCATGTACCTGAACTCATTCGTTATGTCTGATTAAAATGAATAGAATATTAATGTTAACTCTAAACCTACCGATATTTTATGTGTACCTATTTCTACCTGTCTAAATGACCTGACCCTAAGAAGTAATATTTTTGACAATTGAGCGTGATTAAGAGTCATTCTGGCATTGAATTTAATGACAGATGAAATGATTTTTATAAATCGACAAGATATTTTCTCTTTTTATTTACATTATAAAAATGAAAAGGAAAAGTAGTCTCACCTAAGAAATTCCAAGAAAGATTTAAGAACGGTCATTTGACCGATCATGGTAAGGTTTAGTATTAATATCAAACGGAACGTCTTACTAGACTTTAGGTAAATATTCTCTTCATTCGTCAAAGATCTGTGGCCTTTGTGCAAACCTTTTTTCTTTCTTTCTTTTTTTCTTCTGATCCGCGTAAAAGTATCGTACATTTAATTACCCGATCCTTTCGCGTTTTAATCAATGGCCATCCATCCACTCGCCCTCTCAGTCAAGATCTAACACCCGCGGACTATGCGGACTCACGGGCCGATTTGCAAAAGCTGCCCCGTTCGCTGCACGTATCGTACAATGGTTGACGTGCATCGAGGTGAGATGGGCGCCATGGCTTTGGAAGCAGCCGGCTTCAGCACCGACAACATGAAGACAGGAGGCAACGGTGCATTGTATGCACGGTAGGGAGCGGGGTCAAAGGAGAGGGGAGACTGGGACAGGTAGCGTGGGAACCGTTTAGACCCCCATAGACCGAGGGGCACATGCGAACTACACGCACACCGTCTGCAAAGACAAGCTGTCCCACGATATTATGCAAGTTTCGTGACAGCAGCTTGCTCAAAATCACTGATTACCCGAAAATGACAGAATCAAGGCGGAGAAAGACAAAGGAGAGAGGCAGAAATCAGACGAATACAAAATATGACTTTTCATGCCTACCAAAAGAAACGACAGATAAGTTCACTATTTCCTGGCATTGAAAAACAACGTTAAAAATCAACCGCTTGATTTTTATACAATTACGTACGATCTTCGTGTTAATACGATCGACAACAAAATCTTATAACATCGACCTGCATTTTCGCGATAAGCCCTTGTACCAAACATATGGTTTATTATTGAGATTCGTCGTTCAATAGTCACAGTACTTAATGTCGCTTACAGTTCTTACTCTCGACGATCGCGCGTT
>JAITYT010000701.1:935177-945444 GCA_025433975.1 Liostenogaster flavolineata | reverse complement strand
AGAGAGAGAGAGAGAGAGAGAGAGAGAGAGAGAGAGAGAGAGAGAAGGGCAGAGGTGGTTTCCCCTTGGCAGTGGGGCTGGAGGGGAGAAGCAAGCGCCGATCAGAAGGGGCATTTCGTGGGAACGCCTGTGGCGCTTCTTGTCCTCGGCGTTCCTTCTGTGGTACCCACACGCGCGCCCAGGATGGAGAGCGTGTGCGCGCGCGTGCGTGCGTGCGTGCGTATGCCCGCGAATTTCGCGCACTCGGTCAAGGAGAACGAGCGAAATCGAACGGGGAAAGAAGGAACAGGCCCCAGGGAGGAAGTTTGCTCCTCGAGTTCGAATCGTTATCCACCTGTCTTCGTCTAGCCTCATTGATAGTCGAGGAGCAATCGTAACGTTAATGAGGAGATCATCGACGTCAATTCTCACCCAAGAGTGAAAAGTTAAAAGTCGTTAAGGTGGTAGTTGAATTTTCTTCGATTCGACATCGATGTTGGCCAGTTTCGTTCGAAACCTTACTTACGCTAGGCGAATCAGATCCAGTCGATAAACCGAACATCTCCATGGTCATTTCCACTCACGATCCGTCAAATTGATACGCGAGCCACCATGAAATCACCTTCGCGACGATAGGAGGGGTCCGACACCCTCCTCGTCGCCCCCTTCCCGCCCATCCGCCCCCCTCGAGCACCGATCAAACTCGTTCTCACTGTCGCGTACGTGAACGGGAACGCGTAGGTGGTGACCATCGACGACAGAGCGTACGTAGATCAACGTACGTACGTAGAGATGCTCCACCATGCTCGAGAAGGGGAGAGGCCGGCCTGGACACGTCGAGGAGGGTGGACGGAGCGAGGGGTGCGATCACGATAAAGTTCACACAGGAATCGTACGTAGCACGCGCTCGCACGATTATTGGTACCGTGTGCCTGGGAACCAAGCTGACTAATCGTATCGTTAACTTTTCAGTGGCGATCGACCGGCCGTGATAAACGTCGCGTCACGCGTCCTACCGATTAACCCTCTGTTCTCCTTTTCTCTCTTTTTATCTCTCTCTTTCTCTTTTTCTATCCGCTGACTTCCTTCGTCCTTCTTTCGTTGGTCTTAACGAACGATCGAACGTAGCGGTATTTTTTTTCGTCGAGGAACGACTTTCGGCCGATCGGTGATTCGATTTTCTCGGGATTACGCAAAATCGAAGAAACTCCCGGCCGATTTCCATTGGCCATCGGTGCTCGTGGATTTTTCTTGCGAGTCGCAAATGCGGATTTTTCGGAATTCGAGTCTATGTGTTCTTGCATCTTCTGGAGTACGTGACGTATCGATACGTAAATGCGTAATAATAAAAGCAATTTTTGTGGTAAAACTCGAATAGGAGCCACAACATTTCTCCCAATATTGTCATTACGCGCGTATGTCGCTAGTCGGAGAAAATAATGGCGACGAATAGAAGAGTATAGATCTGACGTATCTGACGACCTGGTACACACGTCCGCCACACGTCTCGTGAGAAGGACGAAGGACTAAGGAAGAGAAAAAAAAACGTGCGCGTGTGTACTAGAAAAGGAGGGAAGGAAAAAAAGGTTAGGAGAGAGGAAGGAAGGAAAGAAGAAGGAGAGAAGACAAAAGTTAGATCGCGTGCCCGTGTTTGCGGCTCGTGTGATTCATTTTGCGTCCATTCTTCGTCCCTCGATGTGGTCCGAATTCTGGTTACCTTTTTTCGCACATGTCACCTTTTCCTCCTCCCTCTTGTACCTCTTCCTTCTTTTTTCGCGTCTTTCTCTCCTTCCTTGGATCCTTCCTCCCTTATTCTTCCCTATTTTTCCCATCCTCTCGTCGTCCCCTCCTATCCCATCGTTCTCGTTTCTTTTGACGTTATTTCGGAGAGGGTATGAGTTCCCATAAGGTACGCACCAAGCTCTCCGCTCTTCGGCGAAAAGTGGCGTCGTTCAACGGGGGCGTCGAAAGGGGAAAGAGAAAAAAAAGCGAACGTGGACGGACGCAAAGCAAGCGTGCATCTACGCGATATGCCTATTCTTGACCGGCAAGATGCAACTGGCACGGAACGCAACATCGATCAGCACTTCGTCATGGCATTAGCCTCGTTTCTGCGAATTTTACGATTTACGATGGTTTGGTCAAACGTTCGTCGTAAACACATTGAGAATTAAATGCACCTCGTTTAATCCACGCGTTCGATACGGTCGTAAAACCATTGTTTGTACGCAGCGTTATAATACTTTATTCGCGACTCTAGCCGTGGATCTTTAAAGTAACTTTTTATAATGACACAAAAAGTAGAATCAGTGTTGCTGCGATTATTATTGTCCGCTGACTATAAAACAATGGTGAAGAATTGACGAAGCATCGATAGAAAAACTTCAAGGAAATTTATTTTTTTTCCTCCTAAAATCATAAACATAAAATCAAACTGAGAGCTGTTATATAGATTTTTTCCGTTCATCATCGCTTTTTCTATAACATATACCTCGAAAACACGAAGTCAAACCCATTGCTACGGTCAAAATGATTGATAATTAGGGCTGCTTTATTTGATTGGATTTCTTTATTTTTGTACACCTTAATTGTGCTCCAATAAACTATTTTTTAAATTTAAAATTTACCCAAAAGGTTTCGCGTTATTAAAATAGCATTAGAAAATATTAAAGTAGCATTTTGCAAAACCTATGTGATTAAAATATGTAACGTCGTCGTAGGTCCATGGATGACGTCACGGAAAGTGTTTTCGTCGACTTTGTGCGTTAGTAGCTAATAGTTAATAATCAATTCGTCAAAAACACGATTGACCGTCTGTTGCATGCGTTACGCATTATATTAAAATCGGCCATGGTAAAAGACTTAAAAATAAAAATAACTCAAACGAGACCAAATTGCATATCAATCGTATAAATATCTATGTGTCCGCAATCACTGTGTCAAGACATCGACCGAGAAAAGAATATTTTACTCTTCCAGCAAACACCGTCCGTTTTCTGGTGGTGAACGTCGAAGGGTAAGAAAGAAATAAGAGAAAATTCAAAGAAAAAATAGAAGTACGTTCGATGGTGAGTCACCGCACGTTGGTTCCATTAAGCGTCGGTTCTGGTCACAATATCGATGACTTATATCGTCGTCCTCGCGTCTCGGTACTACGAGCCAGTCTAAAGTATCCGGCTCCTGCTTCCGGTTTGCACGCGACTTCTGCACGTGAAGTCACGTGGCACAAATCGAGGTGTTCGGCCGTACACGTGCGCCCAAGTGTGCGTATCGGCTAAGAAGGAGCAACTCGCCCGAAACAACGACGTTCTTGCGCGCATTTTAATGTTTCGTTTAAACGAAATGAAAAAGAGACTCCTTATCGCACGCCTCGTCTTCACAGGATCAGCGTCTGTGACGGACGAACGCGTGCTATTGAAAAATGGCGGAACGTTTTCTTCAATTTCTTCATCGTATTTATTAACCATCGATTTCTTTGGGTGTCGACGGACAAATTCAGGGATATGTTCATTACTCGGAGAATAATGATGCGATTAATAAGAAATTTAATTAATTAATTAGAAGAGTTTAATCCTTTTAATGTCAAACGCAAAACCAGTGCATATTCGAAAGATACGGGACGCATAAACTGCCTAGACGCAATAAAAACGCAATAAAAACATAGTTGCATATAAAAGTGCAGTTAAAACTTATCAACTGTTATTAAAAACTCGTGAGTAATGTATAGTATTTTATCCGAAGTAATATGAAGTAAAATGCCGTCGTGTTTTATGGCTGTTGTGATTCGATTCTTTTTTATGCGGACTATTGTTTTGCAAAAGACTCAGTTATTACTTAAACAATTACGGAAAGCTATAAACAAAAAATTAATAATTTCTTGCTTATATCTATCACTTCACGTTACGTCTACAATATACTCGTATAAATATGTCAACGATTCTCAGGAAAGCAATGATAATAAAAAATAACAAACAAGAAACAATTTCTAAATCTTTTCAAAAGAAAAGTTCTGCATTGTTTATACGAACACAGTCAGATTGGTATACATTTCAATGTCGTAAGATTATTCGTAAACTGTATCAGACAGAGAACTTGATTTTTAACAAATTTATTTATTTCAATGAAGACTATCGTTTGGTAACAGGTGTTTTAAAATATATCGCACAAAATTAGATTACAATTTATATATAATTATATATAGTTTGCGTAAACTTACCCGATGTGATCGAAGTGAAGCGACGACCGGTCGGCAGGTCTTCGGTGTTGCAGCGCCTCGAAGTTCCGTCCATGATTGCACTTCGCTTACACTTCACTTTATTGCACTGCACTGCACTACGCGACGCGTCGGAATTACGAATATAATTTCACCGATGTTCACGCGTCGACGATCGGTGAAGAACTGACATTGCTTAGGATCGCTGTAAGACACCTTGATCGACTGAAATAGAAAAAAAAGGGAGCATCGTACTTCGATGAATCGTTATTGTTGTCATTTTGATGATAAACAAATTATAAAACTCCTTGGAAAATTCCTTGAAATTTTATTTTTGTTATTAAAAGCACTTATATGAACAAAAAATGACACCTGGTAATTGAGTTTTCACGGTTAATGTTTCTACTTCTAAACGACAACAAATATTTATCGCTGTCGAAAACATACGTAGTTACAACGATTTAAACGAAAGCTGCATCTTCACTGCGTCTAAGCAGTCGACGCAGCCGCATCTCGAACGAGATATGTCGTCCTTCGCGTTTCTCGAAACTTTTCCAAATGACGATATATCGTCGTCTGGCGCTAAAAGGGTTAAAGATAGCAATTGCATGGAACCGACTTTAATGAAATGCGGCTAGCCGGCAAGTCGCCGTCTCTTTAAGCCAATGGGTTAAAATCACTCGATGGATTTTACGCGCTCGTTTATATTACGATGTATCGTCCATAGCGTAAAACTTAAACGCACATATGCAACATCGTTTTTTTAAAACGCTTCTTTCCACTTTCTTCTAAATCTCTGCTTCTTCTTCTCCTTTACTCCTCGACCCAATGGAAATCGTAGGACGTTCAGGAATGCAGAAAAAACAGTTGTCGTATATTCGAAAAAAAGATCGATTTTGAAAAAAAAGTCGCCTTACAAGAAACAGACAGGAGCGTCGAGAGAAAACAGGTACAGGGACAAAGGAAGCGACGTCGCGTTTTCCTTGCTTGTACCTCGAGGAGGCGAGGGAGGCGACGCTCTTACGTACATACGTGCGTACGTTTCTCGCGTAGTTTTCTACCGACAAATATTTGTTCATAATTTCATCGGGATCGCGCATATAGATGAGCGTCGTGACGTCGAGTGGATTTGCCCGGTGGTGGTCAGTCCATATATATTCTGGACAAACAATCGGTCCGAGGGAAACGCACTTACGCGCGATAGGCATTTAGATACACGCGGAGAAGGCGCAAAGCGCCGCGTCACCGTGGTCCTTTTATCCCGCCCTCCCCCTCAAAGCAAACACGCATAAAATTACGTTCTCGTAGCGCGAATGAATTGATCGGTTACGAATGCACGGCATCCTTAGTCCCTGTGCAAAAACAGGCACGATCCAATCGATGGAACGAGACGATTCCTGATTCCCGATTTTACCACGATACGCTAGTCCGGACGTTGTTTTCACTCGCTCCGTTGCTCGCTTATGTAACTTCGCATTTCGAATTGCCGATTTGGCGCATAGATCACGACGCATCTTCCTTTCACGAATCGGACTAAATGTTGTCCATCTCACGAAATCGGCGTAACTTGTACACGTAGGCCCAGCTAATCTCAGGATATACCAACATTTTTAACCACTATCGATACCATTTTTCTCAAGTACGTATTTCTAAAGGGAAAAAGAATTCATTTTTGATCGAATATTTTTCGAGATTTATCCCATGTCATGCGAACGTTATAAATAATCACTTTTCTATACAATTAAGAAAATACTTCATCAACGTTGTCAAGCTATTGTCACGATACGCTTAGGATATTTTTGTGACTCCCTGGACGCTTCGAGTAACCATTGAATGACGATCGACGCGTGAACATAATTGAAATAACGCAACGTTTTCCACGAATTAGTGTCGATATAAAAATAAAAATAAAAAATGAAAAAAAGAAAAGAAAATATCGAAGAACTAGGAATAACTTACGGTGACTCGAAGCAAACAAATCGAACGTTCTCCTCGACGCAATCTCTCTGATCGCGTTTATACGAACGCTCGGAGACGCAGAGACGAGATGTATAACGAATAGCCACGAGCTCGTGGCTATTCACTCGATTTTCGAAAAGTCGGGAGGAGGCTCGATCACCCCGCAATGACTTCGGTCACCGCTTGACCAGGGCGTCGCGACAGTTGGTATCGTCCGTCCACAATCGTCCCGATAATTGGCCGACATTGTCCGTTTCAGCCTCTTGTCCAGCGAAGAGAACGCGTGCCATCGCTTTCGACGATATTCCTACTTTACGATTTGTTGCTACCGTCTCGCGCCGTCACCGCGTCCAATCGAAAATATGAATTTATGGATGTATCGCGTTGCAACACGGCTGATATTTATCTATCTCCGTTCGTCGAACGCGCAGCACGCTGCTCGTCATCGATGATTCTCTGTTTGCCCTCGTAAATTCGACGAACGATCGCGACGCTTCGCAGAGACGTCGATTACGTCCATAAATTGAGCGGAAGACGGGGTTCCGCTCCTGAGAGAATCGAAAGGTTAACAAATCTCGGGGAACTGAAATCCATTAGCGAGTGGCAATGGAAAAATGAAGGATCAACTGGAAGACGATTTATTAAGACCCACGTCGACGGACTTTGATCAGTTGTGATATTATCCCATTCTGTCCTCTTTCCTCTTCGTTTTGTAGCTGCAACGAGGCAGCAGATCTCGTAAAAAACAAAGAAGGGTGACAACGACGAAAGACGCGTTGGGTGTGACGAGAACTCGAAGATTAATAAGCGAAAAGCAAGTAATGCGTTATCAAATAAAACGTTGTTATACAGGATGTTTTGGTGTATTGAATTCGTGTCTGCATTCCCACAGTTTCGATCGTTAGACTAAAACGTCATTGACAATGGATATCGATGGACTAAGAAACGAAGTAACAAGAAGTCGTTTTGTCAAGGTCATTGTTGACCTTCATTATTCACTATTTGCGTAATCGTTCGATTTCTTCCCTTTTCGCGTACCTTTCGATCGTCCTGACAAAATGGAGTTGATCCTGATCGCAAAGACTCTTAATCCTACTGATCGATGGTACACTCGTGACTTCGAGAGAGTCGCACGGATTTGTCGTCATCGAGAGCCTGGAAAAACAGCAATATTACGATAATAAATGAACGTGCTATTTATTCGTATATACTAAACGGTGATCGAACAGCTTTAGGATATTTGCGCGTTAACGAGGCGAAAATGTCTATCGAATAGTAGGAGCTTCACGCCGCTCCTCTTAATCTTCCGTACAACGGTGTAAATTCGTTAAATCTAGCCTAATTGGCACGGTCTTTGTCGCTGTTTACGCTTTGGATATTCTCAAAGCTAATTGGAGCTTCGAGAAGGTAGATACCGAGACGCTTCATCGTCGTTCGCGAACTCTTAATTTCGATTCTTTCTGTGGCAAGATCCTCCTATCTCCTAGGAATCTCCTTCCTATCGAATTAAAATTTTGGATAATTAGATACGCATGAACGAGAGTTCCTTTTTTAAAAAAAATTTACGAAGCACGCGCAACTCTCGATCGACTATCGACTATCGACACGAAACAAGGTTTTTCTTTATCATAACGCAGTGGTTTGAAATTCGACAGCTGTAACCAAATTTTTACGAATATAAATGGAACGATCGTTTAATATTCGTTTTTCTATCTTTATTATATTAAAACCTTAATCAAGGATAATCATTCAAGATTATTGGATTAAAATAATATATAAATGGAAAAGCTTAACGACCAAATGAAAATAAATCATTTTCATAGTGAAAAATGTATCGTGTCGATTAACGGCATCAATTAATAAACTTAAATCGATGGAATCGAAAGAATCGCGTTATCGCGACTCTACAGTGTAGGTACATAATACGCATTACGCCCCCTTTAACGAAAACCACCACCACGAGAATGATCCACGTCCTACGGGCCCCAAAATCGGGCGTTTTTGTTTCCCAATTAGAAGGTCGCGGGGTGCCAACGACTTTTCCGACTTTCTCGTTTCGGAGTTTGCGGAGTCACGATTTCCCCTGCCATCTGTGCCTTTTGGATCCCCCCGCTACGAGTCCGTTGACCACGATACATTGGCTCCAGTTAATTCTGTCTTAAATCACGTTATCGACTTAACAAATCATTGACAGCTACGACGATTACGATGTCGTAAGAAAGTGGCTAACTCAATCACGTGATTGAATAATAATTGAATTACGCTGGTAACGTTGATATAAGTACAGCATCTCTTTGCTCGATCGATAGATCGATCATGCCTTATAATCGGTTATCGTCGGTTCAGTATTTTTCATTCACTTTTTCATTCGTCTTTTTCCAATTGGCAAAGTTCATTATTTTACCGCCAAGATATTGTGTTGCTCAATGCTGCTTGCTTTTACCCTATCGGTTCTCACTCTCGATGGAAGAAATGCGGTTCCATTTAAAAAACCCCGACCCTAATCGTAAAAACGATTCGTTGCGGTACAAGGCGCGTCAATTGCGTACAAGTGTGACTCGAAACGTCGGCTCGAGTATCGTATATTATGCAATTTTTTTAAGCGTGATTTTAAAAGGTGACAGCTGTCCACGCGATTTGACAGACCGTAACTGAGACACGCAGCCGCGGTATTGTAAGTACATCCGACGAATACGAACGACTTCATTGCCAAGCGATTCATTAAGTGAAAACTTGTTTAATGCAATACGCATGGCACGATCACAGAAATGGCGTGACACGGTCGACGATTATCGTGTAATAAACTTCCTATTTTATTTCGAGCTATGATATTTCCTATACTATTGAACAACGAACTAAATTTAACAAATTTAATATATTAAATGAGGCAATCGATAAATTGTTTCTATATTGGTAGTAGATCAGTATTAAAATTATCCAAATTTAATTATGGCAATCTCGAAATAAAAAATTATTAGATCATTAGATTTATTTTCTATTATTATAAAACATATACAGATTAATAAAACATTAAAATACGTAATTTTAGAAGATTATTCAAAAGTATTATGATAGAAATTAATATTACACTTATGTTAAGGATCAAATAACTAAAACCAATATAATATTTGTATGCGATGGCAAGAAACTAAAATTAAAATTTGCACGTTACATTTGATAAAGTTATCGCAAAGCATATACCTGAAAAATTTAGCGTTAATCAGATATCTATTATTCTCTCGGATCGCTTCGTTCATAACGGGCAGCAGGTAGCGCAGAAGAAAACGAAAATTCGTCGTGGCACTATACTCCAATCTGGAAGTAAATTTTCCTTCCTTTATTCGACGATAAAAGACACGATCGATCACAGTCTCCAATTTTACAGCATCATGCGCTATTGTGCGAATTAGGATGTATGATCGATGACTTTTCAATCGCTAGATAGTATTGTTTGATTCCAGTGGGAAAACGCCTTCACAAGTGCACCATAATTTTTCGTCATTGCAATTTCGAAAGTAATCGATCTATCGGGATACTTATAGGTACGTCATTGTCAGTGAAACTTCGGATATACTATACTTGTGTGAGCTTCTCCGTATAACAAAAAGTAAATTAAAAATTAATACAATAAACTAAATTCATAAACCAAATATAAACTATTATACATAAATTATAACTAGTTATTAATCTTTCTGTAACGAGCGTTCCAAGAATAAAAACAATTCATTTTTTCGAGATAACACATTTCCATGGCTGATAACGGGAAAACGTGAAAACGAGGAAGTTTTATTTTGTTATGTAAACGAAATCGAATATATGGAAGTATGTCGCTCCTGCAACAAAAATTTATGCATATTTATAGATACAAATAGTTATACGTGATATCAAAAATTTAATACCGTAACCTTACAGTGGTCGGTGTTCTCTATGTACTAAGCTATATATATACTACCTATTCCTAAACAATCGTACATGCGCGTCATCTAGCGAGGGAGTTATTAACTGGAGCAAGCACAGGAGTGCGCCAATCGTACATGCCGCGCCATCTAGCGGGAGATTTGTTAACTGGAGGTAGTCCATTAGTCCGCCAATCGTACATACCGCGCCATCTAGCGG
>JAITYT010000701.1:893331-906064 GCA_025433975.1 Liostenogaster flavolineata | reverse complement strand
AGAGAGAGAGAGAGAGAGAGAGAGAGAGAGAGAGAGGGAGAGATTTCTTCGGATCGATTACGAAATTGATCAAAATTTTACGGCGTTTTCTTCCCTCTCGGATGAACGAGGACCTTTTATAGTACATAAGTTATTATTACTTCACTTTAAGAAGGATTATTTCACTCAAGGCAGATTTTAATTTTTATATTCTTGTTTCTTTTTCTTTCTATTTGAAGGACATTTAATATTTAAAAAATCCTTTTTTTGATCTGGTTCTAACGTTAAATATTACACGAACTAATCGAATTATCTTTTTTAATTGTCGCGAATGATTACCTTACTTCAGTTTCTTATCAAGAGCATCTCGTTAATTACTCTTCCACCCTAACAGTCAGAGGGTCAAACATGAAACGTATGAGGGACAAGGACGCCTTTCTCTTTCTTTCTTCTCTCTCTCTCTCTCTTTACTTCAAAGAAACAAGTGGATGACACGGTGCATTAAGATGATGATGGAAGACCGAACAATACCGCGTGGCACCAACTAAAGAGAAAAAAGGCGATTCTTTACGAAACGAAAAGCTGCTTGTCTTTCTTGCGTTCGATACTTCAACGTAATTGTTGAAGACGAGACAAAGTCCACTTTAGAGAATGACTGTTTACATTTACGACTGTGATTAAAACGAAACGTTATTAACGCTTTTATCGTTGCAGTATCTCTTACAGTAATTCCAATACATTCCAATACATGATTCTATTGTATTCAAGATTGTAGAATTTAATAAAAAAGAGAAACTACTACACTGATTACTACTTTTCGAATATTTCTTACAAACGTTAAATATTTTTTAGTCATTCTAATGATATTATCTTCTTTCATTTCCTTTAGCCGACTTTAAAAAATTGAAAATTGAAGATCGAAATTCGAAGAAACACATTAATGATAATATATAGTTACTACAAAATACTAGTTGAGACATAGCTAATTGTATTAACGATTTTCGTAGTTATCGAGATCAAAGTAGTAATAAAGTAAAGTAACAAAGTATAAATCGGTATATTTTTATTTTAATTCGTCGTCTATCTTTTCTTTCCTTTCTTAGTCAGCTTCGTAGGAACAACGAGAGCAGACAGATTACCGAGGAAATCGGGAATCTCATAAACGAAACTTTGTCGGAAACGACCACGGTGTCGTCGATGACTACAGCAACAACACCGACAACGACGACGAGGACAACAGCGTTAACCGATATCACAGCGACGACAACAGCAACGACGGATATCGAAGCATTGAAGGAGACGGAAGACTTCCGCATCGCGGAAGACACGACGACGTGGTCGTCTTTTGCGATAGCTCGAGAGAACGTACATCTCGAGATCAACAAGAATAGTCGTAATAACGCGAATAACAATTTAACAACGCCAAGGATTCATCGCAACAGCTCCATCGAGAGCCTTGCTGATTACGAGGGTAATGACACGAGAAATTCTTGCCTTTCTTTCGTTAGATGCAAAATTCCGTTTCCTTCGTCAACGATAAAAGAACCAAATAGAAGGGAAGTTCAATCAATCGCATCAACTGCTAAACCTTCACTGGCTTTAAATATCGGAATATCGCATCACATTTCTAGAGTCTTACGAATTTTATGAATCGAACGTCTCGAAAAAAATAAAATAAAATATTACCGTTACAACATTGATACATATACGATCCCAGCGTAGTAACCGAATTTATAGTTCAATTTCGCCGTGGTCCACGTTTTAACGGCAACGCCACGTTTCGCAACGATGACTAACTCGCGTTACTTAACGTATCAACGAGATCTCGTTAAGGACCGTCGTTCGCATATACATGCAAGGTCAGCATAAAACGCAGCGTCTTTCGTTTCCGCGCGCTCGTTAGAAGTTCGCATTGATGAGAGCGTGTATGAGGAATCGCGGTATGTCGAGACGAGAATCACAACGGAGCATTCCAACAGCGAACGAGTTGATCGACCGACCGACAGACCGACCGACGCACCAGCTGAAATCGTGTGATCATGACTATCTCGACGGCTAGCAATGAGTCAGCCAGCCGTGCTGGATACGCGATACTCAATTACTGGCAACGTAGATGTTCAGACAAGACGCCTAAAACTTTTTTCAGGGCGCAACTCTTCTCACGAGGACTCATCCCACGAGCCAACACCGTCCGAGTGGTCAGACTGGTCCGAGGAGGGAAACGTACCAGCTGGCTGCCGTGGCATTGTCAACCCGAATTATCCAGGATTTCAACATTTGGTGCCTTCGCTCCTTTCGGACACAGATTTGACCGAGGACGAGCACGACGCCGGTGGTGGCGGTGGAGACGGCGGGGGCAGTGGCAGTGGCAATGCCAGCGATGACAGTTATCCCGATTACGGTCGATTGAACGAAATCGATGCACGATCGAATGATAACAGTAACGTCTACAACAACAACGTTG
Source organism: Liostenogaster flavolineata (assembly GCA_025433975.1). Lineage (NCBI taxonomy): Eukaryota > Metazoa > Arthropoda > Insecta > Hymenoptera > Vespidae > Liostenogaster > Liostenogaster flavolineata. The sequence goes on along the minus strand of JAITYT010000701.1, from coordinate 903,621 downwards.
ACGATAGCGTCAACCATCTCTGCGGACAGAGAAACGATAGGAAGATCTTCTACGAGAAGCCCAAGTTCAATATACAGGTAGGACCGAGCGGGATTGTGGTGCCAACGTGGTAGTTACGGTGCTTCCGGATGTATTAACGATCGATTTTTCGTTGGTAGGACGAATTTTATCGGGTCTCGTCTAAATAAACTTTCAGGATTGCGAAACTTCCATGGTTCGATAACGATATCGACGATGGTGATGGTAATGATAATTGCAATAACGTCTTCGTTTTGGAGGAATAAGATTACAAACGTGATATTCCGCGGTATTTTTTCTCGTGATAAAAGCTTCTTGATCATGATCAAATTGTGTTCGCTGACAACGCAGTCCTGTGATGTATAATTAGAGAAACACTTTTAAACACAGTTCTCAAAGAGTTCAAAGAATCTATACAACGCGTTTCGAGAAGGAACGTTAGACTGAAACGAATTCATAGAAACTGATTTTTCGAAATAGTAGAAAATACGTCTATCGGTCGATTGAAAAAAAAACGCATCGTTCATCGAATAAATCAATGAGATAAACTACATCCCCAAGAAGGTATAAAGCATAACGCGTGTAAAACAGCAGTCAGGTAGTTAATATTAAAATTCGGTTGTCGAACGGTATAAATAAATAATCGATCGATCGAGGAGATCAAGCTAGTAATCTAGTATCAGCAGGGCTGATCGGACGTGTGTATGTACACCGGATGGGTCTATGCAGACGGTGACCTCTCTGTACGAGTCGGTGGTGCCGCCGTCGGAGAAGTGCATAAACTACGTGAAGAGCGTCGAGGTTTCGAGATCGGAAGAGAAGTCGTTGTCGCCGGAGCCGGAGATCGTCGTTAACGGCATCGTTGAGGCAGAGACGCACCTAACTATACTGGAGCAGGACGAGGCTCTAGCGAATGCTGTACCCGAGGAAACTAGCGATCTCTCGCAGGCCGTCATCGAGGAGAAACGCGACCGTGAAGTACCGATCGTGGTCGAGGTAGTCGAACTGACCACCAGCGTCAACGAGAGTCTGCAGTATCCCGAGATCGAGGAAATTCTGGATTCTGGAAAGACTAGCGAGGTCGGCGAGGTGAGTGACGAACCGTTGACGCCTGCTTCCGCGGTACGCGTCGATTCCTCGGGGTGCAATTAAATTAATTCTAAGTCGATTCTCTGATTCGAAAAAGCAGGGGACATCCGATTCGATTAAATAGGAAATTGATATGAAACCAATATAAATATCCGCGATTCTATGAATACAAAGTAAAACGAAATAGAGCGATTCACGAGAAGCGGGTCTGAATATCGATGATCGCGAGTTCACTAATCGTATATAAATTCGTATCGCACCGACAACGATAGGATCGAAGGCTAACAGAGTTCGTGCACGCGTAATGCTATCGCACGTGCAGCAGAGCGGCCTGTTACGCGTCGACGCAATACGACTGCGACTACACCACTACGACGAGATTGATAATGTAGAGGCGGCACATACGCAAGTAAATCGAGCCATTCGGCGTACCTCATGGGGATCTTGAATTCGTTCGCAGACGGAGGATCCAGTGATAGAGCACATCGACCTCATACGCGAGGCAAAGGAATTGTCTCGCACAAGCCGCTCCAAAATAGGCAACCGAGCGACGATCACGTCGAACGGCAGCACGGCGGACGTCGGCGTTAACGTCGTCGACAACGACAACGACGACGACGACGACGACGACGACAACGCGGAGGAGGAGGAGGAGGAGGAGGAGGAGGAAGAGGAGGAGGACGAGGACGACGACAACGACAGCAATAACGATTCCGTGGATATCAATACCGATTCCGAGGGTTACAACAACGAGGAGGAAGAGGAGCGCGAGAAGGAAGACGAGGAGGAACAACGACCGACCTACAGGAAGCTGGACGAGATCGATCTTCTCTCCAGTATCGGCCGTGACATTGGCGTCGATCTGGAAAAATACGTCCAGTTTGTGCCGGACGTGGTCATCATGGAGACGGTCGATAACGTTCACGGGAACGCTTGTCGATCGGCGCATGGGAATATGATCAAAGACGCGATCAAGGAGGATACTAATAAGCTAATGGATCGCGATCTACCGGAGGCATCGACCGCCGATTTTAGAAAGAAAGAGAAAATGGTTAGGAATCAGGCTAAAAAGAGACAACAACAGCAACAGCAACAGCAGCAGCAGCAGCAGCAGCACCATCACCACCACCATCATCATTATCATCAGCATCAGCATCAACAGCACCAATCTCATTCGTCGAATTCTCGACGTCCAGATAAACGCAGGGCCGATGCTGATAACGGCCCAGGTAGTTAATAACGACGAGTCGCTTTTCCGCTTTGTCCTCTCTCAAAATTTGATACCCCTCATTTTTAGTACGGATCGATCTTATTCTTTCGAATTTCCGATAGTTCTGCATGTCCTTAAACGGAGACGTACGATTTGATGTTCGCTTACTATGAATAAACGTCCGAAGCGATTGAAATACGCATTGTTAGTTTCGATAAAAATATGTAGCCGAGTCTTAGCGATAAAGGTCGGACTATCGAGCGACTTGACATACGTACGCGTTAAATTCACGGTTTCGCTCTTTGTCGGTTTAAACGTAAAGCGTAATATTGTAATTGTAACGATGCTGTTTTTTTAACCGATTATTATACGTATCGTTTAACTGTCTTTTGTGCTGTTAAATAAAAATGATGCACTCGTAATTAAGATTTTATTAGAACGTTGTAAAAAGAAGAATTGAAATTTGTCTTTACGATCTCTACATCGATCGTCACGTTAAACTCGTCGATCTACCTACATTCGTTTCTTACGGAAAACCAACACTATTATCGCAATGCATTCCCGTCGTCTTTGTATGTGGCACCTTTCTTTGCGCTTGCCTCATCGCTGTTGTCAATCGGTATATTAACGTATTTCAGCCTTCGATAGTCTGCATTATAACGCAACGGTGTACTCCTAACGTTAAGACTACCGGTGAATGCGTAATTATCAGTGGCAGGAAATTGAGCGAAGGAACGCGTATAATAACGAAGGAGATTTGTTTTATTTAATTGAAACTTTTTAAACGTTCGTAAATCACGATTCTCCCATCGGGTTCATACCTCGCCAAATTCGATCGGAAAGAGCGAAATACATTCTTACCTAGACACGTTTTCTCTTGCGAAGGTGGCTTTGACGTCTACAACATCGAAACAGCCATGCCAAAAATCGATTTGGATGCTATCGAATGTCATCTTAGAGCAGCTCGAGAGGAAGAACGACGAGTAAGTAATGATTTTTTTTCAATCAAATATTCCTTAGCCAATTGAAAATTGCGTGTGGAGTTGCGATTCATTTTATGTTTTTTCGATGTTCGCTTGTATCTGTAACATTAATCGTCAAAGGAGCAACGCTTACAGGGGATCCAAGTAAGTATATACACAACTTAACTTACGGTATTTTCGTTACAATCAATGCAAATTTGCGAACAAAATCAAACCAATCAAAAAAATGTATCAAAAACAATTTCATTGTTATTGATAATATTGTTATATATAATTCAATGACGTTGAGTTAACGGTACAAGACTATTTTTAACTTCAAACGAATAATAGATAAATGGATAATGGAAAAGAAAAGTCTTTTATTAATTATAAAAGATTTCGTTTGTAATCGAGTATCTATGTTCAAGTAAAGGTAAGAGTAATTTGTTCTATTCGTTGTAAATTATATGAGGTCAACGTGACACTTTTCATTTGCATAGATAAAAAGCAACGTGACGTTCAAAGGTATATGCATTTTACACGACTAATAACATTGTGTATGTACGTGTTAGAAATTAACATCGACGTGACATTAAGTTCTTAACTTAACCAGTAGGTAGTTCCTTTCTGAACGTCGATACGATTACATTGTCTCAAAGGTGACATTTGTATAAAATATATTTTACAAGAAACGAATATAATAGAAGAATATTTGTCGAGTCCGTGTAAAGTTTGAGTACGTGATCGTTTCGCAAGAAAAATTACCAAAAAAAGAAAACCATCATGCCGAATCATTGACACAATTTGCAGATGCAAGGTAGAAATATAAATTCCACTAAGCATTTAAAACTTTGGAAAAGAAAGCGAGGAAAGCTGTATTCCACGAATATTTTTTCAATTACAAACTAGGACATCTTCGATCGAGGTAAACGTCCAACAAAGCTATCCGACGTTGGTCTCATTTTATGGCCTCGATAGCGAGAGTTTCCTTATTCACACGAACTCTCTGTACAATCCCTTAGGCATTGTGTGATAATTCCAAGAACAAAAATGGATATCTGCCTAAAAAGAATTGTTCTTGCTACTAGCATTATGAATAGTATTGTTCCTCGAATAATTTCAAGGAAAGGAGTTACGTAATGAAAGTATTACTAAATGCCATAGCCCACATGAGAATTAATTTTAATTTTCTAGATTTATATTCATTATTATATAAAATATTATCGAAAAGAAATAATTCATTTTTCTCGAGAAAAGCAGAAATACTTTCTTCCCTTTATAAAAGAGATAATATACGCAGTGCGAATTCAACGGCACATGAGCAAGGCGATATTCGTGAAAAGCCGAAAGTAAGAATATACGCGGGTTAATAGTCACACATGGCTACTCAACCGAAGCGGTCTTCTAACTCGAGTTTGGTAGAACATTAGATATAAGGATATTCCATCGCAATGGGAAACGTCTACCTACGCGACCACGAAAGAGACTGACCAGAGATTCATGAAACATCCTTGACCTTTCGCGAATGACATCTGGCCTTTAACTGACTTTTTGTTAAAGGCGTACATTTTTTTCAAGCTTTTCCCTTCGTTATAGCACATTTGTAAAGGACAGGGAAAACAACGAGCTCGTCGTCTCAAATGGGAACATATCCGCATCCACGGAACCGCTACAATTTTTACGATACTGATCACCGTCGAACGATTATTGTCGTTCCCTAACACGTAGCATGGGGGAACTTTTTCTTACTGCGAAATATCGTAAAACGCGAAAAGTCGAGACGCACTCGCGATACTACGCAGTCAAGATATGCTACTGTCGCGTCAACCGTGTCGATCACTTTCACCGAGGATTGTGAGAAGCCCGGTTAGAGTTCTACTAGGCCTCATAGACGGTTTAGAGCTCCACCATCGTCTACATCACTATCACTACCACCACCACTACCGTCCCTGCTACCACCACTACCGTCGACTCCCTTCAGCATCGAGACTTACCGGAAGATCGGTTGGTTCGGCGCTCTCTCGGTTTCCCTCCTACCAGTCTTGTTTGTATCGTTCTTTCATCTTGTGTGCTCCTTTGGGTCTCGTGTTAATCTCGTGACGGATCCTCGCACGCTCTAGTCATATTCGCGGGTTCGTTCGCCTTTCTTCCTCCTGTCGCACGTTTATCCTTCGCTTTTTGTGCGGTATTGTGCGTTCACAGAACAAGCGCGTACGCGGACTAAAGGACGACCAAAAAAGGGTCCCAAGGAAGATAGGATTATCGTTTGTATTTCCTCGTTCGGAAGATGGGTAGCAGTAACAAGTCACGCAGGCATTACAAGAAGGACTCGCGATTCGTTGCCGATCTCTACACATTCACTTACGATGATTTCGATCTTGTAAGCTCCTGCCTAAATTACAATGGCGACGATAAGAGCCGACGAACAACGATACCAAACGCGGAATGTTATTTGTTACGATACTATGGCCAACTACTTCGTCGAAATTATTTTCGAAAAATTATAATTTATTATTCGTCGATAGAAAACTCTTGACCTCTTGATAAGAATGAAAGTATATTTAGCTTTTATCCTTTGACCACAACGATACGCTCAGTCAAGACGTACGACTATCGACTTAAAGATATATCGACGAGACAAAAAGAGGCAGTAATTGCAAAATTTTTTTAACGAAGCTTAAAATACACTCTATAATAGCTTCCATTGATTAACATCTTTTTGCAGAAAGCCGTAAACACAGTAAAGGAAATGGAACAAATTTATTGTTTTTTTCTCTTTCTTTCGTTTTAATGTTTTTCATTAAGTCTATCACGTAGAAGAATACTGGACATTTTTCATGATTATCACATACTCGTTTAGTATTGCTTCGTATATGAATACAAAATAGTTATAACGGTTTATAATTATAATTCGATTCCGAGCATAATCATGATATAAGTACAATGCATTTTCACAGTGGCAAACGAATTTATATTCACGCGATTTTATATTTATTAATTTGATCAATATTCGATATAAATAACGTCAAAATATTTTAAATAAAATCAATATAGATCTTTGTTAAACTTGTGCGATACTTAATGCATAGATTTTTTCTTGCACACATGGTTACGCAGTTTCTCTCGTTATTGATTTTTCATGAGAGGAAAGTCTTGGCCAGAAATACAGAGGGAAACGTGTCAAGTATCTATTTAGCGGCGTATTAACGAATTTACCGATTTCTTTATTGAAGACGAATAATAATACCTAGGCATATTTATTTTTTTTCATTTTAGAATAAAGATATATTATATTGTACGAAGTAGACAATATTACGCGCAATATATATATATACAATTCGTATCAACGTCTCTTGGTACTGATTCATTTTGGCAAAGTATCGTACAATAAAATGCAAATCGTAAATCGGTTAGAAAAACTCGAACCTTGTCGTTGTTCGTAAAAGAAAGAATAATAATATTATCATCAAATAGTGTAAAATGTGATCGAATATGTTGATTACCAAATTGGATGCCTAATGATTCTTAGGAGGATGATCAGGAAACGGTAATTGAATCAGCTAAAATAATGGAAGAACCAAAAAATTCGAAAGATTGCGAAAGGGAAGATTTAATCGCACGATTTGACAGGCTCATACAAGAGGCTCAAGATGATGCGTTTCAGGTGCGAAAATTCACAACGATCACGATAACATTATGCAAGCGGTATTATAATAGTGGTACTAATCATTTTTAAAATTCTTAATCGTTATTGGTGTAATTGATTTTCTTTACCGAACGACGGCCATATTTAAGAAATTCATTTACACAATCCGTATTTGCTTCTAAATATTCTGTAAAGAAAGATACAGTGAGGTTTATAAATATTAACCAAATGTATGTACGTTATTAATTAAATAACATCTAACAAGTAGGACGAATTACGAATTCTAAGAGAAAAATGTCAAATGGACGATTTTTGAGAAACAATTTTGTAAAGAAAACCTTTACCCTTTTTTGAACAGCGACGAAATGATCGTGAAGAAATTAGAAGAAGATTGGCGATGGGTTCAGACGCTGAAGACTTGCGAGCCGAACGTGGACGGAAGCCAAGCCTACAGTCACGCTTGCAAAGTGGTACGTATCGGTCGAATCCTTTTTTTCTATTCATTCGATTAAATTGTTTACAGCCAGGCTCGTAGATTTTAAAATGAAATTATTGAAAAAAATGTTTATATTTCAGGAATGAACCTTCAAATCTGCTTTATGAACGAAACACCGTCCGACACGGAATCACCAGGTTCGGAGAATGACGCTTCACCTGGTACAACACCAATGTCTCTCGCGTCCAAACAACATTTAAAGCAACACACGCCTAACAGACCTCAAGTACTTAGCCTTCCACCGTTGAGACTCGATGCTGGTACGAATTCAGCTCCTCTGGACGAGGCTGACTTTTTCGCACGACAAGCAAGACTTCAGACCGAAGCAAGAATGGCACTTGCTCAGGCTAAAGAAATGGCACATATGCAAATGGAGGTAGAAAGACAAAGGCTTAAACAGAGTCCTATCACAGAAATGGTACGGTCTAGCCTTGAAAAAGTAAGTACATTTTCATTTATTACCACTAATACCGTATTTCACCGTGAAATAAACCATGTTGTTTTACTGTCATAAAATGTTACACCATTATAACACGGTTTCTAAAACCATGTTATAAATAGAGAAGACAATAACGAAATTTTACAAATACCTCTGCATACAATACAATTTTATAAGCAAAATATTACTTTCAAGTTACTGGGTACCAGAGTTACTTCTTTTTTTTACATATTTATAATCAATTGTTCTACGTCATTCGATCGATCTTAATCTCGGTTATAACTCGTTCCATAGGTGGGTGTGCAATTGGGCGAGGATAGGCGACGGTTATCTAGAGTACTTTTAACGGAATTAAATGTAGCACAACTACAAGTTGTAGCGAATGATTTACACGCAAGAATTGCCGCACTAAATGAGGCTCTAGTCGAAGGGCTTTTAAGGAGAGACGATTTACATATGGAACAGGACTCGATGCTCGTTGACGTCGAAGACCTTACGCGATATCTGTAAGTCATTTTGTTTGTTTACCTATGTATATGTCTATTACTTATATTTTTTTTTGATGCACCTTTTTCTTCGTATAATCGTAAACAAAATATATTACTATCACTTGCGCAGAGGCGCCAAGCAGGAATCAATGAAGAAGAAACAAACCATAAGGGAGCAGCAACAAATGACCACGGGTAATAGAGCACACCAACAGTTGTCGACGATGGGACAAGCAAAGACTACGACTAAACCAAAGCTGACACACCGCAGTCTAGTCGCCCTTGTCAGGAAATAATCCTTTGTCAGGAGACTCCGCAGTCTCATCGGAAATTAATTGGGCGAAACAAGTACACGCAAAATACTTTACGCACATGAAGCTTCGTTGTATTTGATACTAGTAAAGAATCTCACTGGTATAAAAAAAATAAGCAGACAAAAGAGATATTTCCACAAGGTGAATGAAAGATAAAATAGTTACAGCGAAGACGGGACATGTGCTTGCTTATATAAAGACTTTCATAAACGTTTCCGATCTTCAAAACGATCTGCTGCAAGGAAATGTATCCTTGTTTCTGTAAAAGATGGAAGAAAGATGTTTTTCAGAATTTCCAAGGTTTTTACAGCTTCATTGTCGTCGTAAAGAAAGACAAAGATATTTAGTTACACGTATATACATATATAAAACAAATAGGAATATAATAGAAATATGCAAGACGAAAAAGGGTTCGAAAAAAGAGATATTAAAAGATACTGTTTTTCTCTTTCGGTAACAGAATACGAATCCATCAGTGTATTAGGTGTACAACTAAGTTCTCTACCATTTTTGTTTAATTAAATTCTTATTTACAAGAAAAATAACTAATAATTATGTAATCTTGAAAATAATATCCCTCGTCTCTTGTACATATTTCTGCCATCTTTCTGGCAATTGTCGAATTTCGCTTCGAAAAATATGTAATGGTTTTGCTTAGAGAATTCAATAATATTTTTTTAATTTATTCGACAGACTCGTTTAAATCAAGTAATGTTGTAGCGATTGGAAAAGATAATCCGAAGGAACATAAAGAATGATTGTCATATGGCATTATAGTCTGGAGTGATTTTTTACAAGTACTGTAAGATACAGCATCTTCATTCAGTATCTTTTTCAATTGAAAAGTGAAAAGAGGATAGTGCCTCAAATTATTCCAAACGATATAGCTTTCACGTCTGATTTTCGAGATTACATTAAAAGTATCTTTAAATATTATACCTCGTTTGATAACTATATGGTAGGAAACAAATTAAAAGAATAAGCGCTATCATTGATTAAAAGTTGGAGTCGAGAAGTTAGTTGTACACCAACAATTAATATTTGTAATTACGCATGCATATGTTTATTAAGTGTATTAATATCGCCTTTAAAAAAAGTAGTGCATCGTGACAAGAGCAAATATTTTTGCGTTGTACATAGTGTTACAGTTAAAGTCTTTTGAGTAGATGCCACGAGTATTGGTATGTCTCCACTTTTCATCAAATACGTGTTACTTCGTTATTTCGTGGCAACAAACAAGATTTTTTTTATATCGCGTCTTCCAACAACAATATTTCTTCGTGGAGGACAGTAGAGGTTCAAAACATATTAATTCATCTTATATATATCTTTCTTTTTATAAAATTATAAATAATTATGTCGAATAAGCCACATGTCGAATTTATTATTATTAAATCTAGGATCAATAAAGGCGCATTACATATCAAGGCGCGCGTGTAGAAAGTGATAAGTTTATAAAGATTAAAAATTGATTGAACCAAAGATACACGAATTTGGATTTAATTTTGCATCATGTTGTCTTAATAATAAATGTACGTTGTACAGAAATGCTCTTAACAATTTCAATTTAAAATATGCATTCAAAGGGTCATATTGAAAAAAGTCTTTCGTAGTCATATGGATTACTC
>JAITYT010000701.1:875529-887902 GCA_025433975.1 Liostenogaster flavolineata | reverse complement strand
AAAAAAAAAATGTAATAAACAACAGTTTACTATGAATTCTTAACTGGAACAACAATCAATGCATCAAAATGTTTTTTCAATGAGAATATAATTCTAATTAACAAGAAATTTAAAGCTCTGAAAGCACAACAGCATTTTTTATATATGCAAATATTAGATAATTTATAAGAATCACCCCATTAACGTAAAAAGCAATAAAGCCTTATTTTTCGTACAGTATATATGTATTTTTCATATTCATGCATAAATGTGAACGATAGATTTTTATAATTTGACGTGCAGGAATCTTGATATTAAAATTTCTGATATGTACACGTGTCTCGTGTGTTAGCATGCAGTGCATCAATAGAAGAATTACAAACGAAAGCTATGCAAATTCCTATCTGTTTCAACGATTCCATTTAATTCTTCATAAATAGGCTGGTCGACTTCCTCTGCATACTCCAACAGATATTTAGATGTGTATATTGCATGACGTAATTCTCGCGCATATAAAACAAATCGACTGAATTAAATTTAATCATCGTTCAAAAATCAACTGACATTATACACATTATGAAAGATCGAAAAAATGAAGGGGAAAAAAAACAAACGTCTCTAACCTCTCTATATCTAATCATGCGATGCCACAACACAAGAGAGCTACATAGTCCCTGGCTACGCTGAGCTGCACGGCTACGCTACCTTGGCGACACACGTTGCCCTGTACCATCGACATGAGAATTTGCTTTATAACCACACTTTTGAATACGTCTAGACAGTCTTGATACCCAATATTTTTGCTCATCTGGACTTCCAGCAAGTACTAATAATTCTCGTGCACTATTTGGATCACAATGAAGCTTGCATGGAGCTATGGCATCTTCTTTTTTTTCTAAATGCTCCTTATGCACTTTTATTCGACATCCTGAATAATAATTCATATAAAATTATGAAAGATGTATTGTAATAATAATATAAATTAATCTATGCTTACTTACTTCGGCATTCGAGAGCTGGGGATGGACGAAACATATGCCAAAGTTGTTTTGAACAAACTTCACAAGTCGTTGGCATATGATACGATATTGGAACAAATTCATGACCTTTTAATGGTTGTGTACCAGGTTTATCAGTAAGTTGTGGTAATTCTACTCCAGGTAATGCATTTCCTTCATCACCAGGGCGCCTAGCTTCACCCTCGCCAGCATAAAGCAACTATGCATTAAGTAATTAATCGTATTTTATTAGTTTAAATTTTAACGAGATATAAATATATTTTTTTTACCACAAATAATGAAAAGTTACCTGAAAAATTCTAGGGATATCTTTGGCATTGGCGCGAATAACATCACCCTGAGTGACAGATCTGACATGAAATACTTTACTTAAATCCAATATAAGAACTGGATCTGCATTCATTTTATCATTTTCACTATTATAAAAAATTATCTTCTTGGAAGAAACGACAACGTATTGTTTTTTCCACCCATGCCTCTTAATATTTTGTTTATTTGGCACATTTAACCAACCCTCTAACCTCATAGAACCATGTTCGGATAAAACCGAATCTTCTCCATCATTTTCCACAGAAGATACACTGGCGGTTTCTGAATTAACACTAGCAATTTTCATTTGTAATGTTTCTATTTCAGAATCTTTGGAATCAAGTTCCATTTGTAGCCTAAGTTTTGATTGATTTTCTTCAACTAGTTGTGCCTATAACGAGAACAAGATTTTATTTTTAAGATATAAGTAACTACTGTAGGATTGGTTATTTTTGACCGCCAGCTACGACGAGTAAATACAACTATGTAAATAAGTATGTAAAAATGTAATCTAATAAAAATACGAAAACACCTTAGGGTACATGGCGAGAGGTAGAGTTTGTAGAGTAAGTGTTGCATTATGTTGCATTATTAAATAAATACTGTGATTATCTTTAACTGTGAGTGTAGCTCACTTCTAAATCCTCCCAATTCCACGCTATAAATATAAAAAAATAGATAATGCATATCCACTTTATCTTACTTGTAAATCTTGTACATCTTTTTGCCATTTCGATGTTAGCTGTCCATACTTCTCTCTTTGTTGAGTAAGTTCCTGTTGCAACCTTCGACAATCTTTTTCTTTCTTTCTTAAATCCGTGGCAGATGCTTTATTTTTAGTTTTTCCACCAGAAGATACATCTTTTCTGTTCATAATTTCAGCCAATTTATTAACAGCTTGTTGTTTAAGCAGTTGCTCGGTTTTAAGTTTACTACCGAGTTTTTCAATTTCTTCAGCATTAGATTGTGCTTTATTAAGTTGCTCTTGTAGTTCTTTAATTCGTTTGTTTAAGTCTTCTTTCTCTTTAATATATTGGTCAATAGACTTCTTCAATTCAGTCTCATTATCCTTGAGCCTATTCATAATTTGCTCTTTAGCATTTAATTCTTGATGATGTTTAGCTACTCCATCTTTATATTCCAATTCTTTCATAGTCCTTTCTTTCTCAAGATCTGCTACTGTTTCTTCTGCTATTGATCTCGCTAGTGCTTCACTGTCACCTCTGGCTAATGATAATTGTAACTGATGTACCAAAGAACTACGTTCTTCCTCCAATTCTTGTTGTAATCTTATCTTTTCGTCAAGTTCTTCGTGAAGTTCTTGAGCCTGCGTTTTATACAAGGTCTGCAAAAATAAGAAAGAAAGATAAAAATTAATCAAAATTCTGAAAAATTCTGTTTTTCAGTAATAAATGGGAAAAAACTCACTGAAAAATAAGCTTCTGCTTCTAATTGTTCTTGTAATTCTTTAGTCTGTAATTGATCTACATTTCTTTGAGTTTTCAAGTGATGTAATTCTTCTTCTATTTGCCGTTTTGCTTCTCGTAATTGCGTAACTTCTTCGAGCAGTTGTTGTTCGCGAGCTCGTAATCTGCCAGCTTCGGATGTTTGTTGTCCCAATTCTGTTTGAAGAACATTCCTCTTCTGTTGCTCCTGCTCAACTTGTCCTTGAAGTACTTTTACTTTTTCAACTTCTTGTCTATGCTCTCCTTCTAATTTCTGTAATCTTTGTTGTATTTGCCGGTAGTCAACAGACAACATTGAAGTTTGTCGCTCTTTTTCTTGCGCAAGTAACTCTGCTCTTTGCCTTCCACTTTTCTCTTCATTTAATTTAGCTTGTAAAGCTGTTTATAAATATATAATATATGTTTAAGTATCGTAATGTTTCGTAATATAATATCTATATATTATAAATAATAAGAATAATTATAATGTACATACATAAAAAGATATACCATCAAATGGATGCAGCCAAAAGATGAAAGTCATATGATTAAAATACATCTTAATATAACGATAATTAAACGATAAAAATATTATGTTTACAATTGAATTTATATTTTTATGACTTCCAGAATATTTAAAATTAGTTTTGAGTTATAAATACGTAACTTTATAACTGCAATTCAAGTATCATATTAAAGAAAAATTTTAATGATTACCTGTATATATCCCATTATGTTGTCCTATGACGCATATTAAAATAAAAATATTTGTTTGTCAGAAGTTTAATATCGGTATGTATAAATGTTTTAAAATACCTTTAACCACTTCCAAATTGGCTTCTTCTTTAGACAATATTCGTGATCTTTCTGTTTCCTGATGTGCCACAACTTCTTGATTATATCTAGCTTGCGCAGCTTTCAATTCGAGAGTTAAACTAGCAGCTTCTTTTTCTAAAGCTGAAACTTTCTCGTTTAACTGTCTATTGTCTAAAGTTGCTTTTTCCTCTTTTTCACGACTGTGCTCAAGTTCAAGATGCAAAGCAGACAGACGTGTTTCAAGCTCTACCGTCAAAGACGATGCTTGTGTTCGCGAACTTCGTTCTTTTGATAACTGACCCTTTAGAGAGAAGTTTAATGTGTTATTATTTTTATTTCTATTTAACAATGGTAAAACGATAAATAAATTTTACCTGCAATGTAGCAACTTCTTGTTGCAGGGTGTCGCGTTGTGATTGTAACTGAGCACGCGCTACTTGTAATTCATTTGCCATTTGTTCCGCCGTTTGGCGAGCTACAGTGATTTCAGTAGTTTGTTTTCGTAATCTTGTTACCATTTCTGTTTCTCTTTCCAATTTAGATTGCATTTCTTTAATTTGCTTTTCCAAGGTTGTTACACGTTCAAATGTTTGTTGCGAATTATTTGCATCCCGAACTCTCCTACTTTGTTCTTCGTCAAATTTTTTCTTTAATTCCATTAGTGATGATTCTGCCTTCCTACGTATTTCTGTTTCATGTTCCACCCTTCGTTGTGCTTCTTTGTAATTATGTCTTAATAGAGTTAATTCTTTGTCTGCTCTTCCAGTTTCTTCGCGTAATTCAGTTTCTCTACGCATCATAGTTTCCAACTGAGTAGTTAAAGCTCGTTGTCTTGCTTCCATCGATTCTACTTGTCTCCTTTCCCTTTCAAGTAAATTCTCCAATTGAGAAATCTTGATATCATCGCTACTACCATTATCAATATGATTTTCTAATCCATCTACAGATTCTTTACCACTTGCAGCTAGTAATTGGTAATCACCTGAATATGTAAAACCAATAAAAGGTAAATGATTTCCAGAAAATGCTTTAGGAACTGGAAAATTTTCTTCAGGTCCATCCTCTTTATCGACATCATCAAAATTACTAGTGTCGTCGTCACCCGATAATTCTGGTACCACGGGTGGGACACATTCCCGCAAATTTTCAAAAGTCCACTGATCATTTTTAAAAAATGAATGACTCTTAATTTCGTCAACACCATTTCTTCCTAAGCGCTTTGTTCTATCCGTTAGAAAACCGCATATCAAGTTTTTTGCAGAATGCGAGATATCAACTTCTTGAGGAAAATGTAGAGAATTTCTATGATCCATGATTTTAGAGTAGGTTCCAACTAATGAATCAGCATAAAAAGGAGTATCTCCGACAAGCATTTCATATAAAAATACGCCAACTGACCACCAATCGCATTCTCTGCCATATACACCTTCACCACCTTGCGATTGAAGTACTTCAGGAGAAATATAATCAGGTGTTCCAACTGCAGTATCAGAACGAACTAAACCATCCTAAAATATATAAATACATAGCTAAAGATTAAAAATAATTAATATTTTTGTGAACATTTAGATCAAAGCAACCTTTAAGTACATACAGAATCCATTCTCATACATGTACCAAAGTCTGCGAGTTTTAAATGGCCATGTTTATCAAGCAGCATGTTATCTGGCTTAACGTCCCTATGAACAAATCCCATGAGATGAATAGCATCTAGTGCAAGTACTACTTCCGCACAATAAAACTTTGCCCATTTTTCTGGTACATCATAGTTTGACATTAAATTTACTAAATCTCCTCCAGGCATATAATCCATTACCATATAGAGATACTTATTATCTTGAAAGGCAAAATGAAGTTGAACTATCCATTGAGAATTGGCATGTGCCATAATATCACGTTCTTCCCAAAAAAAGGCTGAATCAGATCTCTTAATCTATTTAACACAAATAAAAATGTAAGCAACAGATTTGAATCACAAATAAATAAAACCTTATATTTAAATGTATTAAATAATAAGGAAAAATTATTTTTTACCATTTCAAATTTGCTAAGTAACTTCATAGCATACACTTTTTGTGTTGATTTATGTCTAACTAACTGTACTTCTCCAAATGCTCCACGTCCTATCACTTTAATTGAAGTAAAATCATCTGTACGCATTCTCATTTTGCATATATCTTGAGCCACCGAATCATCTGTAATATTTCTGATTTTTAATATATAATATTTAATATATAAATATCGGTATATTTTGAATTGTTTCTTATTACTTTGCCATTTTCTTGACATAAAACCTTTCTTTCTTTTTCTACATCTGTAATATATTTAAATATTCAGCCAATTCATGCATTTCTTTCTACTTTTGTTGAACCACATATTAAACAAATGAAAAAAAAAGTTGCATAATGTACATATAAGCAATATATTTCTGTCTGTTCCATATAATTTTATTAAATTTATCAAAAATGCATAATGGTGCAATTACTTTTTTCTTTCTTACATTTGGAAATATTAATTAATATGAAAAACAGAAGAATAATAATCAAAGCTAAGAAGAGAATAAGTTAATGGGAAAACATAAATGACTAACGAGTAATCTATCATAAAATATCCTTTAGCAAGTATTTTAAACTTATAGAATATAAAATAAAATTTGTTATTAATTAAAAATTATTCTTTTTTAGTCTTCAAAGAAACGAATAAATGTTACATTACTTACATCTATTCATATATGCCTCTATGTTTTTCATACGTTTTACACCAGGATGATCACAGTCTGCTACAAGTGCTTGGACTGTATCTAATAAACAGTCAATATTTGTAACACTTCTCGTATCTTTAATGCGATCTTCTAAGAGTCTTAGGCGCCTGCGCCTATCTTCATCCCGAATTACATCCATTTCTCCTGGTAGGAGTTAAGGCTAAAGTGCCACAACAACGTATTTACTGCTTGGTGCATTAAAACAAAAATACATCGAAGGAGGCTAAATGCAATTTGAGCATAAATTATATACAGTTGTTAAGCTCGATGGATAATCCATTTTACCTACACAGATAAATTTATAACGATTATAATCCAAAGTTGTCACAATATATTATTTATAGATAACATGATATAATTCTATACAATAATTAAATTCAAAATATGTAAAATTTTGAGTATTAAAAACTTTACATTGTCAAGCATTATCAAATGTTAGTTTGAAATAAATATTAGATTTATTGTATTTCTAAGTAGTATCATAATAATACAACAATATATTGTACAAATAAAAGTTTTATTTAAAATTTTCATTTTAAAAATATACCAATGAAATGAATTATCGTTAAAGGAAGTAAAGTAAAGGAATAATTTTTTTGTAAATATTAAAGAAGTATACAAAAAATCATGATACTTTCAGAAAAATGCAGAATACAGTAACCTTGTTTCAAAGACTAAATCATTCGTTTAATTCATCAAAATTCGATAATGCATTTTATGTTCTACTAATTATTCTCCATAGCGTGAAATAGATTACTCAATGGACAAGAACCATTGATTATCACTTTGGATTTAAGTCTTTTTATATGGAAAAAATTAAATACTAACTAGAATATCCAGGTCTATTATCTTCGAATTCTGTTTTTAATCGAGAAGTACAGTATAACTAGTTTCACAAAGAAAGAAACTACATGATAAACTATATCGTGATTCATAAAATTTAATACAAAATTCTTTCACTGACAAGTTGAATAAGGCTGACAGCAAGAATCGGTCGAACTTAGGTGGATCCTACGACAGGTGCCCCAAGTCCATCACAAAAGACCTCTTCTTCTTCCACATATTCTACAATTGGTTATTCAATGTCAAAGTAAATTATACTTTCACGTACCTAATATCACTAATACAGTGTCCAGCACTCTGTCTAATACGATAAAAATACTATAAAAAGCATTCTTTTTCCGCGCGGACAAGTCGCGATAGTACACAGCTGAGCCGTGCATGCGCCATTGAGAAAATGTACTACGTTAATCAAATGAGAAAGTCACGAAAATGTGAAATTATTTAAATTTTTACATTAACATTGTATAATGTAATAATGAAATTTTGTATTTCATTATCGTTTCATTTCATTGTTATATTAAGATACGTTTTCGTGCTTTTACATATTTAAAATTAGAGTTAGAAGTTTAATTATCTATGTTGCATTTGATAATTTTTCTTAATTTTCGATAAAATGTCTTTTTTAATGTATGTATATTTTTTAAAAAAGATAAAACGATTTATATACAGATCATTAATAATGGATATAAAATATATCAAAAATGATTATAACAGTACATCAACAACTCCGACCCTCCGAAAAAGAAAAGCGACTATATACACACAAGAATAACTAAGATGGCGTAGTTAGATTCATTCCTAGGTCGAAGAAAGTTGGGCTAATTGTGTTCTCCGTGAATACAGAAGTTAATTTGTTAATTATTAAAGCTAGTCGGTTGAAAATTTTATATATTAAACGAAAAGAGGTTATTTCGTTGTGTATTTATTTCGATAGTATGGAAAAGTGGTTTATTTTCCTGTGTGTATTTTGATGATCGTCGTGTTATTTCAAATTCTTTTAACATCATCTTTGTCTAGTGCTTTATATCTACAGTTGTAGTGAGCGTTTTACTAAAAATAGGTATGTTATATTTCAGTTATTTACTTTTCATTGAAACGATATTTAAAATGCAAAACTATTGAGAAACTTTTGTCATTATTTTTGATTTTCTACATGACTGTTTTTTTTCTTTGTCCAATAATTTTGTTTCATTATTTTCATTGTTAAGTAAGCTTGTTTCCTTAACTTTCTTTTTTAAGTAAGCTTGCTTCTTTATTTTCTTTGTTAACATGTTGAGTGCAGAGCCAATTTTGCTCTGCTTTTCATTTAAGCAGTGTGGAATAGTGTCCATAAATTAAATTAGAAACTAACACCATGTGTAACTTGTTAATTAATCTTGTCTCTTTATTTATTTTGTTATTTCTTATTTTCTTTATTTTCTTTTTTTTTCTTTATTATAGTTGGGATCAGTGGATTTGCATATAGTGCTATAGCTTAATATATCGTAAAGATGTGTTCTACAGAGATGGGTGCATCTTGCGATTGGCAAATTAGCAAACAGAAGATATCTGAACGAAGCCAGTATTTATTCGAAACTGGACAATGGTCAGATTGCAAGTTTATCGTTGGTGAAGAATCGGATCGAGAAACTCTTAATGGACATAAACTATTGCTAGCTATGTCTAGTCCAGTATTCGAGGCTATGTTTTACGGAGGTCTTTCACCAATAAAAGACGATTCGATAGAAATTCGTGATGTACAACCACAAGCGTTTAAAGCTTTATTAAAATATATATATACAGATAGTGTTAGTTTAGGTTCGTTTGAACTTGCATGTGAATTATGTTATTGTGCAAAAAAATACATGCTCCCGGCATTGGTAGAAGAATGCACAAAATTTTTGTGGTCTGACTTATCGCCATCAAAAGCTTGTAGAGCGTATGAATTTGCTAAACTTTTTGAAGAACCAATACTTATGGAAAAATGTTGGCAAATAATTTGTAGACAAACAAAAGATGTTTTACAAGAATCTAGTTGGGAAGAAATCGAGATAGGTACATTAATGAGCATATTAGACCAAGATGAGTTGGAAGTTAATACTGAAGCAGAATTATTTCATGGTCTTAATCGTTGGGCTGCAGCAGAATGTAGAAGAAAATCGCTTGCTATTGATAGAATATCTATGAGAACTGTTATCGGAGACGCATTGTTAAAAATACGATTTTTGACTTTAAATCCACAAGAATTTGCAACAGCTTGTGGAACATCTGTGCTTCTAACACAGGACGAATGTTATGCTATTTTAATGAATATATTATGTGGTGGAAAAGCAACACCAATGCCTGAAGGATTTTCCAAAAAAATGATAAGTAGGGTAAAACCACAACCTGAACTTAAAACTTACAATACTGTAAGTTTATATACAACTTGTAGAATATTGTATCATGTTCTTTTAAAATAATTTTTTTTTACCTTTAACATCTATTTAGATTGAAGAATCTTATGAAAATAGGCATATAGATATGCCACTGATGGAAATAATGAGGAGAGATATTGTGAAGTATTATTGTCATAGAATGTTACTTCAGACTCAGGATTGTCTAAATACCAGTGTTTTAGATTGCTCCGTCACATTCAGTGTAGATAAGAACGTTTCTATTCTGGGTATTCAAGTTCCCACACAAATCGGACTTGGGGTATGTTACTAATAATATATTACATAAACGTATAAGGGTGGTAGAAACTAAGAAGTATATCCAGAGTAAATCAAATTTATAATAATATAGTCCATTGAAGTTGTTAATCTATTGATAGAATAGAATTAGATATAGACAGAACTAGTGAAAAAATTCTTGTCTTTTCTTTATCTTCTACTTGTTAAGATGAACTTATAATATTTATAAGTATTATAAAATCCACTTATTGATTCATTGTTTTTCCTTTTATTTAATAATTATGATAATTATAAAAAACTTTAATAAGCATGTTTTTTCATTTGCCAAAGTAAAGTGTAGAACCTTATACTAATTTTATATCATTAATACAGTGAAATATTTTTCTAATTTTGGGAGATGTAATAAATCGTAATAGTTACTGAATCAGTTTGTACAATACGAAAATATTGTTATTGTTTTCTACTTTACATGATACAGATTTAAAAGTAAAATACAGGTAGCCCTACAACACGGTATCTTATAATATGGTTTTGCTATAACGCGATTTATAAATTGCGGGAACCCTCCTACAACACGGCATCCTATAACACAGTTTCGCTCTAGCATGATAAGAAAATTGTAAAAATCTTTGTACAACGCTGCACTTCTACAGCCACGGCGAGGCTTGTCGTCTTAAAGATACAGTGTTGCGGAAAGTATTTCTTTTCATCTCCATGGCCTAAAAACCCCACTTTAGGCCATGGCCTAAAGTGTCTCACGCTGCTGGTCGGCAGTCTGCGTCAAGCTATGGTGTGTTAAAGAATAACTTTTCCGTCTTTAAAACATTAAGTTTCAGTCCCAAGCCATGTCTGATAAAGATAAAAAAAACGTTTAAGAGGAAATTCATTTCTTTAGAAGTAAAGATACAAATCTTAGATCGTTTTTTGAAAGGAGAAAAAGCATTTCACATTGGGAAAAGTCTTAATTTGAATGAAGCAACAGTCAGGACTATTGACAAAAATGAAAAAGAAATAAGAAGTGCAGTTGCTGCAGGATCTTTGACATCTGCAAAACGTGCAGCTCACCTTCGGGCGCCAATAATTGAGAAGATGGAAAAGGCACTCAGCGTTTGGATTGATGATAGCTATCAAAAAAGAATTCCATTGTATGGTAATATCATTAAACAAAAAGCATTCAAAATGTACAAACACCTTAAAGAACATGGAGAATCCTCTATCAGCCCAGATTTTGTGGCAAGTAAAGGTTGGTTCGAAAAATTCAAAAAGCGTTTTGCAATTCATTGCACAAGAGTTCAAGGAGAATCTGTGTCGGCTGATCATGAAGCTGCTAGGACGTATCCAGAAAAAATTCAAAACATTATAGGAGAGTAAGGATACACAGTAGATCAAGTTTTCAATGTTGACGAAACTGGGCTTTGATGGGGAAAAATGCCTAGTAAAACCTTTATATCGAAAAAAGAAAAAACTGCACCCGGATTTAAGGTGTCTAAAGATCGTCTAACGCTCCTTTTGTGCAGTAATGTGTTGGGGGACTTTATGACAAAACCCTTGCTAGTTTATAGATCTTTAAATTCTCGTGCACTTAAAGGCGTAAATAAAAACACCTTACCGGTATATTGGAAAGCGAATCCAAGAGCTTGAGTAACTGGAAATTAATTTAAAGATTGGTTTTTAAATTGTTTTGTATCAAACGTTAAACGTTATTTAAGGCAGAAAAATGTAAGCTTCAAGGCGCTACTACTATTAGATAATGCTCCATGTCATCCACAAGATTTGAATCATCCCTACGTCAAAATACTGTTCCTACCACCTAACACTACTTCGTTGTTCCAACCATTGGATCAAGGTGTTATTTATATCTTTAAAACTTATTATGTCAGAAGAGCATTACAGTGGGTTTTAGACGTAACTGATTGTAAATGGCGTTGTGAAATGAACTGAATACACTGTATTTTGTAAATTAACTGAGAGATGTATTTCACGTGATCAAGTTAGTCGGCCATATTAAGATGACTGATTTACTTTTGTTTTGGCTCTTGCATCGAGCTCCCCTCTACATCTTCACCGTGTTCGGAAGTCCGGAACACCGATTGAAAATCAATTAATGTAATGGAAGCTTGGAAGAAATTTTCAATAAAGCATTGTATCGACGTCATATCTTTATCGCTGAAAGAACTGAAAACATCAATGTTAAATGCGTGTTGGAAGAAGATATGGCCCTCTTCAATTGAAATAGAAAACGTGCGTGAATTGTCAGAAAATAAAATTGATGGCATATTAGAACTTGCTAAATCAATCGAAGGCGAAGGTTTTGTGGATATGACTATTAAGGACGTTCAAGATTTATTAATGGAAGAAAAAGTTGACAAAGCGAATTTGATGGAAATTGCATCTGAAGCTGTAAATCAAATCGATTCTGAGGACACTAGCACTAATGAAGATTTTGCAGTTAATAATTTAACATTAAAAAAATTACAAGAAGGCCTAAGCTTAGCTGAAAATTTCAAGTCATTTTTCTTGAATGCAGACCCTTCCGCTAAAAGAAAT
>JAITYT010000701.1:857699-871839 GCA_025433975.1 Liostenogaster flavolineata | reverse complement strand
TATATATATATATTTCTCTGTATTTGAACATTTTTTCTTTGTAACAATTTGAACGATTTCATATATCATCTTGTTTAGTATAAGGAGGAGCATAGTGTAAGTATTTTTTCTATAAATGATAAGCGATAAATAAGGAAAATATTCAAAATGGATACAATTATTAAATGGATAAATTTAATTATATTTTCAGTCTCAAAAAAATCATTTCTAACTTTTTTCTTCTATGTATTGGGTTGGGGTTTAAGTTCGTAGCGTTTTTATGCACAAATGGTTTCAAGGTCGCATTTTTGGAAATTTTCATTGCATCGTGTTGTACCAAGCGGTGTTTGGAAGGTTATGCTTCCAAGCACATTTTAAAAGAAAAGTTATTAAAATTGGTGGTTTCAGTCACAAGTTATAACGATTTAAACACGTGTGAAATTACTGAGAAAATTCGATACATTTTACAATATCATTTTGATTAAAGTGATCTATGGTCATGGTACTTTATCAAAATTAACAGCTCTTAGATGGTTCGCTCGATTTCGTTCTGGAGATTTTGACATTAAAGATGCACCCAGCTTTGGTTGACCAATGATGGAAAATATTTACGAAAACGTGAGATACATCGAAACTAAAACGCTACGAACTTATTCCCCAACCTAATACATCTCTTAGTATGTATTTTATACAATTATTTCTTTTTCGTAAAATTTTAATAAAAAGTTTCGAGAAAACATTTTGAAAAAGGTACGCTTACATAAGTTTATCTTTTATAAAAATAAGTAATCTCTTTGTAATACTTGAAGGGACATTGAAGTGTAAAAGATTAATCCTTTTTAACATGTACGAATTTATTAAGTGTATGCATACATTTTAGTCTTTTTTGTTTTTACTTGTTGATCGTAAAATACAATACTTACAAATCAATCTGAAAAATATTTTTCCATCTTTCCTATAATTTTCTGTCACCTTTTGAATTTCTTTAAAAGAAAAATATCTGGAACCAATGAATTGATCAAGCTAGACTCAAACTTTTGCATACATCGTACATATGTACTGTGTGCATAACATAATTTAAAATTTTGTATATTAAGTATATAATCCACGTTAGATATTTCTTACATAGAAAGATCATATATAATATTTTTTTTTATAAAAATAAGGTTTGTAGATTCGAAGAATAACATTTTAAGTCTTATGTACAATGAAATCCCACGTATCTTTCCATCTTAACTTCAGTATTTCCTTGGCACTTAAAGGTGTTGTTCCATAGCTCAATACAGAGAATTTTCGGAAAACGTGAACAACAAGAATTATCCATACGATTAAACAACATATCGTTACATATGACAACATATTACTGATGTATTGTCTCCTAAAATATGTAAATTGAATTGATTCATGTTTCTTCCTTTCTTTAATAATTATATATTTATTACATAATTAGGTATATTGCCCTTTCTATACATACCCAATCAAGTATTGAAGATGACTTATTGTTGCAGAAATTAGAAGTACTTTAAAAATAAATGCTGGTAAGTAGTGATGTAGGAATAAAGTTCGTTCAATAAATATGAATGGTAAATAGTGTAACAAGTATCCAGATAATAGAATACTACCAGCATTGAGAAATCTATTCCATTCTTCGTCTGTAATATCAAAACACTTTCTTCGCCGTCTCATGATATAAAATATCAAAAGAGTTGAATATATAAAAAACGCAGTTGTCCCAGAATACCAAACTGCTACATTTCCTAAAAGATGTACTTGTGCCTGCACACAAGAGTAATAATATTGTATCTAAGTAAGTACAATATTTATATAACTATACGTAACATTTGCGTAGTTATATTTATATATCATTATATTTCATGCTTACATTACTTTCATTTGAGACCCAATATGCTATACCTCTAGACATCAATGGCCATTCTAATGGCCCACTTGAATACATGTGACTGTTCTGTCCTTCTTGTGTTCCAAATAACATTTTTATTTGCAACTCTATAAACTTCTCCCAAAAACTCAATGCAGTTGCACGGAGTGGTATCATTTCTGCATTAATCAATTCCCTCTCTCTTTGCTTTTGATCTTCGCTCTTAGTATATCTATGTTCTTCAACATTCCAAATAGAATTTGATTGATCTATTAATCTGTCTGCAACAATTTCATGTTGATTAAAACCCCAATCTGGCAATTGCCTTCCACTAAATTTTAAAGCGTATCCTGTATTGACATGTATCAAACGTATTTGACTTTGTATCGCATGCCATATATCGCCAGAGTGATCTTTATTAGCGATTTCCACTCTCCAAAGATTTTGTGCAGGCATAGATACATTATAATCTATGTAACAAGAAACTTCTTGGCTCTGAGGAGTCATTGCTGCTGCAACATCATGAGAATTTAACGCACGGCTCGTAATTCCATGCACTAATTGTATTATGTCACCATGTCGTATTGGCTCACTGGGTTTTGTAACAACTAAATCATTTTTATTTGGTCGCTTTATGATCCACCAATTATTAACATCCTTAAATGAATAACACGTAACTTGTTGTTGGTGAGAACTACCTCTACCATCTGGATACCTTAGTGGATACATATGGCTGTGACTATGAAGCCAACATGCTCTTCCATAAGTATGTCTTAAAGTGATTTGTGACCCATGGGTGACTTCTAATGGTTGTCCTTTAGTGATACTTGCCAAACCACCTTCTAAGCTTGCTTGAAAAGCACTTGTCATCACTGAATCATGTGGTCCAGCTTTAGAAAGTATTGCTAAATGTATGTAAAATATGCCTAAGTAAATAGAAGATATGATAGCAACTAAAACAAATATTCTTATGAAAAGATGAGTAAACAGCATCAAACTGGATAATGTCTTCCTGGGTATTAAAGACCAGTAATCACGAGAAATAAGAAACAGAGCAAGAATCAGTGAATAAAACCCAACGTACTTGATGCTGAAAGAAAATATTATTTTTAATATAAATCGACTAATAAAACTGTTAAATAAGTGTGTAAAAGTATACCATAAAGCACAAGTTAAACTTGCAATTCCTAGTGACAGCCACAACCACCACGAAAGAGTATTTGGTTGATCCATGACTCTTCTGAATTTTATTATACATAATAATCCAAATAAAGAAAATTGTATTAACATACTTTCCATTAAAATAAATCTTGATTGTGTCAGTAGAGCATTGTCTATAATTATAATGGAAAAAGTTATAAATTTGAAATACATTTTATAAAGAAAAGTAATGCGTACGAACCATACATTGAGATGAAAATAAACAATTACCAAATAATAGTAAAATTCCTGCAATCGTGGCGCTCCATTGTTTCAAGCCTAATTCCAAAGCAAAATGGTAAGCTGTTGGTGCTATTAGACTTCCACATAATGCAGGTATCAGTCGTAATGCAAACAGAGGAACTGTATCAGGATATGGACTGCCTATTCTATCAAACTTGAATTGGCCGTCAAACCCTGCTATATATGCTGCTATAGAAATAAGTTGTTCCCCAAATGGTGGATGTGTATCAAAAAAGAAAGTACGTTTCATATATAAACTCACGTACTTTCCATAATGCAATTCATCAAATCTGTTCATTATTATTAATGTTATTTATATTATTTATGTGATAAAAATTTCAAGTGGAAAAATGATAACTTACACTATATTTCGTGGTTCTTCCAAACGGTAAAAACGAGTAAGAAGTCCAACAACTAATAAAACTATGGCTATCAAATCAAATTCCAAACTTATCCTAATTCGTGCGCTGGCTGTTCCACAAATCGTCAATAAGTTTCTTGTGCATTTTTCGATCGGTTTATCGTAAGTAACTTCTCCATCTTCCTAAATTGACACGAAAGCCAGTATCGTGAGTGAAAGTCTAAGTCGTAAATACATGTACTATCTCTATATAGATTGAGATGATTCGATGCGTTCATAGAAAAAAAAATATATAATATATTTAACGACATTAAAGATAACTGTGCGCATATTTTTGGAATCGAAATCATTCGATCGTTTTTATATCTAAATAAAGAAAATTCTTATGATGAAAAGGAAATAAATATATCTCATATTTTTTTATAAACAGAAATAATCGGTTTACCTCTTTTCTTAGACCTACTTCCTTGCGACTGTCAATTTCGGTAGCGTAGTCGTAATCAAACTTCGCGCTTTGTCGCGTCGACTGTTTATTTTCTTGTGTCTTTGTTCGTCGACGTCGAACTTCCATCGCGCGCAATTATACGTCACCGAGTGCGTTTCGACGAACTATTTATTTCAAACGCGCGACTTTGTTTACTTTGAGTTACAACAATGCGAGAAACGATCGCCACCGTGTCAGCTAGGAGTGGTGACAATTGATGGCGAGTTGCATTTAGCGTCTACCCACGTCATCTACACTTATCAATCGATATCGTTGATGGTATAGCTTTTCATTTTCTTTTATTCCAGCGAATTTATAAAAATTATGGAGAAAAGTTCGATCCTCCGATTCGAAGTTCCGTGATGCAATTTCTAGCGTTAGATCAGACCGCCTTCTTAGGTTAAACCGATGTTAAGCTGAGGTTAAACTAAATGTATGTAACGGTACCGTCGTCGATAATATTACAATTCGTTTTCGTTGCGCATCGCGCATGTGTCTCGTTCAAAAAGGTTCTTCTACATCATCTTTATTCCGAGACTCTTTCGAACGTTCAAATTGTTTTTAAAAATGAAACACCGATATTTATTGGCATAAAGCGGACGAATCAATCGTATGAATTTGAGACGTCGACTTAACGCGACAAATTTCATGAATTACAGATTTGAGCATGGATACTGAAGGTTTGCCGTGTCCTATATGTCACAAAAAATTTACCGCGTCGTTAATCGAAAATCACGTTAGTAAATGTTTGTTTTTAAACGAATCGAACGATGCACCCTCAGGATTTTTAAGAAATTCAAATATAGCAAGCAAATCACCTAAATCTAATAACTTAACCAATAAAAAAGGAAATCATGGACTTGGTAAAAGAAAAAGCGACTCGATGCAGTCTTCCACGTTTTCAGAAAATGATAATACAACAAAAAATCAAGTATTAGGGGTAAACATTATGATATTGATATTATCATTATACGATATTGGAATTTCAAAGAATAATGGAATTACAATATGGGAATTTAATATTTAGACAGGTGCAGTAACTAAAAAAGTGCGGGGAATGGAATACATACCGCTTGCAGAAAAAATGAGACCTACAACTCTTTCCGGATATGTAGGGCAAGATCATATTCTTGGGTCTCAAAGTATACTGTCCCAATTGTTACGCAAAGCAGAAATACCTAATGTTATATTATGGGGACCACCAGGATGTGGCAAAGTATGTTCTTTTGGCAAAGGATTAGAAAAGAACTGCATTTATTTTTTTCTGTTTTTGTTTACAGACATCATTAGCCAACGTTATAGCGCATATATGCAAAAGTAGTACAAGTAGTAAATTTCGTTATGTCAAACTATCCGCAGCTATGGCAGGAGTTGGTGACTTGAAAGATGTAATCAATATTGCTGCAAATGAATTAAAATTTGGAAGACGTACAGTAGTTTTTATGGACGAAATACATCGTTTTAATAAAAATCAGCAAGACGTGTTTCTACCTCATGTAGAATCAGGAACTATTATTCTGATTGGAGCAACGACTGAAAATCCATCATTTACTTTAAATGCAGCATTATTAAGTCGTTGTAGAGTAATTGTCTTGGAAAAATTGACAGTTCCTAACTTGATTTCCATCTTAAACCATGCTTTATCGTCACTGGGGGGGAAGATATATGATATTGAAAAATTAAAAAATTTTACAATAAAAGACAATTCAATGCAGAGCGAAACATATATGCCAAGATTTATCATGGATGTGTCTAGTATCGAATGGTTGGCAGAAACGTGTGATGGTGATGCTAGAATAGCTCTAGGAGGTTTAGAGTTAGCTGTACAGTCTAAAGTACCAAATGAAGATGAATGTCTAAAGATTAAACCTGTAATAATAACATTAGATGATATTAAAGAAAGCTTGAAAAAAACTCATATGCTATATGATCGTAAAGGTGAACAGCATTACGACATGATATCTGCATTACACAAATCTGTTAGAGCAAGCGATGAAAATGCTTCCCTTTATTGGTTAGCTCGAATGATTTCAGGTGGTGAAGATCCTGTGTATATCGCAAGAAGATTAGTTAGAATGGCATGCGAAGATATTGGTTTAGAAGATTCAAAGGCTTTAGGTATTTGAATTTTGAAACAAAATTATAGAAAATTCAAAAAATATTTATGTATGATAATATTAAGCATGTATGTTATATAATACAATTATATTATTTGAATTTGATCTTTGATTTATTTGATGTTTATTGTGAATTTGAATCTCATGTAATTGTTCATTCGGCTTGGGAAATGTTAAATATCATGAGAAATAATATCACGCTTTATGGCACATGGTTATTAATTAATTATACTTTTTTAATTGTAGGAATTGCTATGCATACAATGAATGGCTGTAAAATGATAGGAATGCCAGAATGTGATGTTCTTTTGGCCCAATGTACCATATATTTGGCTAGAGCACCAAAGTCTAGATTAATGGAGGATGCTCTTAGAGCTGCTCAAAGTATAGTAGCAAATCACAAAGGTCCTCAACCAGGAGTACCATTACATTTAAGAAATGCTCCTACAAAATTAATGAAAAAATTGGGTAAATGTTAATATTTAGTAAACTTAAAGAAAAGTTTTATTATAATGTGATACTATATTATAAATTATATTTTTAGGATATGGAAAAGGATATAACATGTTAAATAAGAATATCTCTGGTTTAAATTATCTGCCAGAAGGATTAGAAAATGTAAATTTTTTTGTAAAACAAGGAAACATCGAATGAGTTTTGATTTTGAATGTCATGGCATGCTGTTTATTTTATAACTTTTCCTCTATTTACATAAGCAGTAATAGATATAAAAATGTTATATAATATTGTTTTTACTATAATATTGGTTGAATATGATCTATTTATGTTATCTAATATGTTAACAGAAATACAATATAAAATATAATTTAATACTTTTTCCATATAATAGTTTTATTACTAGCAGGCATATCAAAAATTTTCGTAATTTTAATATTATTTTCTTCTGCTAACTTTTCTAAGTCTTTGATATCTCTAAGACCCCAATCACTGTTTTGAGATTTTAACATTCCATTAAAAAGTACATTACTCTCTGGTGTGATTTTACCATTCATAGCATATGGACCATATGTAATTAGAATACCATCATTTTTTAATAATTTCCCAGCATTTTTAAATAAACCAATGGAACATTGAAATGGAGAAATATGCATCATGTTAGCATTGTATATATAATCAATACTTTTAGCACAGAAAATACCATTTCCCCATGTCTGAAAGTCAGTAGTGATGTCTATTTTTATAGGTTTTTTTATATTTGAAAATCCATTAGCATGTGCTTCTATACTTTCTAATAATCGTGATCTACATTCTGAAGGGTAAAATGTAATATGCGGAAATTGGGGGGCAAAATGTGCTACATGTTGTCCTGAACCAGACGATATTTCTAAAAATATTTGATTTATATCATGTTGAATGTATTGCCGTAAAACTGATAATATAGGCTCCTTGTTGCGTTCTGCTGCTGGGTATATAAACTTCTTTGTTGCCATTTTATGGTAGACTTTTGACCTTAATAAGTAAATTAATAAGTATATTAATTATTTACAATACAATGGTACTTAATTGAATCACACCATGCACATTTTTAATTTATAAATTGCTTATAATTCGTATAGTGAACATTTTAAATAATACAACTCAGTACTTTTTATGTTCATATTATATTAATAATTGTATTTATGTAATTATATATATATTAATATAACATGAATTATATATTATATAAAATGAAAATTTGTATAAATAAGTATTAGATAATTGCAAAAATTCGTGCCCAATGTTTACATTGGTGGGAATTTTATTGCTTTTATTAAAAAAAAACCACACATTTTCGATGCAAAAAGGAATTCATCAAATTGTACTTGATTGTGTACTTAGTTAATGAATGAATTAATAAAAGTGTTTATGTTACTCCTAAATATTTAAATGTAACCGCTTGCGTATTATTTTCAAATCGGGCAAGAACTTTTGCAGTCATCCAATATTTGTACATTAACAGGAATTTTATTGATTAATTTATATATTTTAATATAGTACAATGGTATATTATATAATTTTCTATATATAAAGCTAAATTTAATGATTGTTCCTATCTATATTTCCTTTTGCCTTTGATACTCTTTCACGATCTTTCTTGTTTTTTATTTCTTCAGGTATATATACCGAGTGGCCAGTTCTTTTTAAATGATCAAATAATCGGTTTTTAGTAGGAAATTCTGCTGAACAAGATACACAAAAATGTGATAAATCAATTGCTTCTAATCGAGAATATTTATTTTTATCCTTTTTTTCTTTTTCTACAGACTTGGATGATTTTTTTGTATTTTTATTTTTTTTATTTTTTTCAATATTTTCGCTAGATTCTGTTCCTAAATCTTCGATATTTGAAATGAAATTTTGATCATTATTAATATTATTGATCTTGAAATCTGTTACTTTTTCTACTGTTTCAGATTTTATCTTTTTATCTTCAATTGATTGGTTATCAGTATTAATTTTACTTAATATAGCCTGTTTTTGTTGTTGTTTCTTACGTTGTTTTTTTGATAACCATATGTTATTATCTGCACTTTTATTTTCTTCAAAACTATCGTATTCTGAAATTGGATTCTGAATATTATTTCTTTTCTTTTTTTGTTTCTTTTTAATTTTTGTTCGCATATTTTCTTCTTCCTGATCTGATATTAACTCATCTTCTGAAGTTACATGATCTTCTGGATTTTTATTCTCGATTAGTACTCCCACAGTATTCATCTGAGCTTGTACTATAATTGTAGTATCCATAACATTGTTTATGTTGCAAGCTTTTACTTCAGTTTTTTTAGGGGATTTTGTATCGGATTCCGTATCACTGTCGTCAGACATAAATTCACCTTCAGAAATGTTCTCTTGCTTATTACTGTCATTAACTATGACGTTTTGATTAAAATTATATAAAAAATCTGGTAACTGAGGGCCTGTTGCCAATTCTCTTTCATTTGTTTTCTTAGAAGATCCTGTTATTGAACTAGATTCTGAAGTTAAGTCACTTTCTTGAGAGCTTTCTTGAAATTTTTGATCATCGTTTCTCATAGATATATTCATTGAAATAACATTTTCTTTGTGCTTCTTCGAATTTTCATGATTTGTAAATGCTTTTTGTGTTTTAAAAATTTTGTTGCAGGCAACGCAATATAATGCATCATTATAAATATCATTATCTTCTGTATCACTGCTCGAGGACAATTTTTCTCCAAATGTTGCAGCAAGGTCTGCTTCGATAGTTTTGAGTTCAGCTTCTATGTTTGAAAATTTCGTCCATTCTGAAATAGTATGGTCTTTCAATTGCTTCTGTCTTTCTAAGAATCTTAGCCTTTCGTATTCTTCTGTTCTTTTCAAATTTTCTTTTGCACGTTTAGAAAGTAATATAGCGTGAGCTTGTACTCTCTTGTCTCTTTTACGAACGAATGCAACTAAATTTCTAACTTGTTCGTTCCTTTCTCTTTTTGCTTTATCACGAATCTTTTTATTTTCCTTTTCTAGAAGACGAAGTATTCTTCTGTTTGGAGCGTAGCGAATATCATGCTCATCTAACCAAGTAAATGATCTTTTTGTGTTATAACTTTGCCAATAAGCATAAAAGATATGTACTACTTCTTCATAGGAACTCTGAGAATTTCCAAAAGAAGGAGGAATTTTTTTATCCGAGTCTTCTTCCATAAAATCAAGATCTTCGGCAGCTAATTTCTCAAATACTGTTCTATAAACAGTATAAAATCCTTTTTCGTCATCATCGTAACCTTTGAAACAATTGCTTGAAAAATATTGGAAAAGATCAATACAATCGTCTTTATAATCTTCTCCAAAACCACCTTTTAAGATAACTTCTCTGTGATTATCATACCAGGCACGTTCATGAGAATCACTAAGTACCTCCCAAGCTTGTTGTATGAGTTGAAATTGTTCTTTAGCCTCTTCTAAATTATGTAAGTTTTTATCTGGATGCCATTTCAATGCTAGTTTTCTATAAGCTTTCTTTAATTCCTCATCAGAAGCAGTTCGAGAAGATTCCAGTACTTCATAATAACATTTCATTTTGACATCAGACATCTTATATTTTCTTAACTAAAATTTCACGTACTTTTACAAAGTTAGGTACGATATCAATTTACTTGGTAATTTTTTTACCAAGTAACCTTTTGAGTCTTTTCAACATTCCTGAATAAAACACTTATTTCGTGGAATTTAATAATATAACTTTACTTATTGTTAATAATGAGTAATGATAATTTTCTCAAGACTCTCAATGATGTTATCATGAATTAACATTCAACTTAATTACGTGATTGTTATTATTTTGTTAAAGAGAATTTCTTTCGTAATTACTTCACTGCAAATTCGATCTAAATTCCAGATCGAGGAGTTACGAGTGCACACAATTTCTCTTGCAAAATCGTATACGATAGAGCCAGTACGAAAATTTAACGTAGAGGGGCGATCTCTAGACAATTTCGTGACAAGTTCAATCACGTGACGACAGTGTGTGTATGCGTATGTAACTAGCCAATAAGAAAAACGAAAACTAACCAATAACGGAATCGATAATAACAATACGAGATATTCGATAAAAATGATAGACCAGTGATAAAAATGACATACGCATGGGGTTATTATTAAATTAATTAAGTGATATTTAATGTATTTTCTATCCATTGTAAGATACTTGCGATAAGTCGTACATGCAATACAATATGTTTCATCTCATTTTACATTCAATATATAAATAAAACGTAAGTATGCTTTAAGTAATTATATCAATAAAATTCCTTATTTAAATAAACGATAGAAAAGAATATTTTAATTATTTTTATATACATTTTTTTGCAATCAGTATTTGGTACACATATACAAATTATTGTGCAACTGTAAATTATTTAAATAGTAAACATTGAAAAAATTGTGAATTATATGGTATATAAAATATGCGTGTATATACATACGTGTAAGGATTATGCAATTTTTTTCAATTAGCTTGTCGATATCAAGGATCGCAAAGAATTATACGTCGTAGATGAATTATAAATCGTATAATTTTTACTTTCGTTCGTTGAATATAATAATACGAATTAATTAATGAATAATATTAATATGAATTAATATATGAATAAAATTATTTATATCGATTTAAAAAACGGATTCAAATTTCCTTGGTAAGAACGATAAATTAAGTATAACACTTTTTTAATAAATCTTTAACGTGAAATATATTACTTGATTGGTAATGTTGTTTAGTGACTTTTCTTCTCTGAAAAATATAGGTTATCAACGAATCACTATATGATAATTCAGTTACTTACCTCCCTATTATCGTACTTTTTACGGAGCAGTGTCAATAAATTATTACGACACGTCTTTAACGATGGTCGTTCACGCATACTCGTACGTCACGTAATATTTATCCGAGTCGTTGATTTTGGCACACCTCTCCGGTGATTATAATTAATCGTTGAACAACGAATAAATCATCGATTGTCTATCAAAATCGATATCACTATTGTCGCATTACTAGGGATTTTTAACACGAACAGCTGATCGATCTACTTCTCTCACCAAAATGGCGTTGTTAAGATCGCAATAAAAGGGCGGAAGGATTTGCGGTAGATAACGCTAATTGCGATATCTAGAGCAATTGTCACTGACATTCGGAGTTATTGGTAAGTAGCTTTTTAATTTCACGTTATCAATTGACGTACATTTATTTAAGCTTGTACACAAAGTCTTGATAAACTTTCGAAAGAGTTTTTTGTTTGTCATTGACGTTTCGTAAATGCGATGTAGCAGACGCTTCCGCTTATTTGATTTTGATAGGATTTCTTCGAAATTATAGAGAATCGTGTGCATTCGGGGTGTCTCAAGTTGAAATTCGACGAATGTTTTTAATCACAAAGTTGATTCTAATTAACCTATCATTGTTAAAAACAAGTGCTTGATAAAATATTTGTACTGGATTATCGAATAAGATATAATCTGTTTTTTAAATAAGATACAATATTTAATTGTAATTATTTATTCGTTACTGAATTTATCGTTAGATGGAATGAATTCTAATATCCAGTTAATATCACATATTGAATTTATTATGAACATATATGTCATGCCTTATACTTCTTAAATTGATTTTACAAAAATGTAGATCTATTTTTTTTCAGAGTAATATACATAAGTATCTTTTATAATAGAACATATTGTAATATATGTATTCCATTTATGCTCATATAGGTTAATTTTTTACAATGTTTCAGATGCAATAATAATATTTGAATATTTGTTTAAATATATTAACTTTTCTATATCGTAACAATTCATAAGATATTCGAGGAATATTTAATATCGCATGATAGCAATTTTCATAAGAATACCAGAAGAAAATCTTGTTTTAATTATTATTAAATGTAACATAATATTTTTAGGCTAGAAATCATTATGACGGCAGGTACTAGTTTGGTAGTACCTATAGTCCTATGGGGACGAATAGCACCAACGCATTGTATATCTTGCGTTTATTTATCTCGAGATCAGAAAACTTTAGTTACAGGATGTTACGATGGCCAAATCTGCTTATGGCAAGTTGATTCTGAAACATTAAAGGTAAAGATGTACATAATGACAATGTAGTCTTCGTGCTGTTTCGTTTATATATTTTTTAAAAAATATGTTTATCAAGTATGGTTATATCATTCATTTTTCAGATGACTCCGAGGTGTTTACTTGTTGGACATACTGCACCAATAATGTGTCTTAGTCGTGCTAGTGTTATTATGGAGCAAAATTATATTGTTAGCAGTAGCGAAAGTGGAGAAATGTGCACGTGGGATCTTGTCGATGGAAAGTGTCGCGAAGCAGTGAAATTAAATAATATTCATACACAAATGCTACCTTATGTGTCAACTGGAGGTGAAGATATCAAACTTTTTTGTTCCGGGTATGTAGTGAATTTTTAATTTCATAATTTCATTTAAACATACTCAATAAAAACAAAGAATATTTTATGCTATTACTTTTTATTATTAATATTTCAGTTATTATCCAGAAGTTTTAGTAATGGATCCATTTAGTCTGGAAGTCCTTTTTACATTGAGTTCGCGTGTAAATCCTGATTGGATTAGTGCATTGCACGTTTTACGGCCGGCCAAACGGAAAGGTCGGTTCTACGTGCACACAAGTTAGTTACACTCCATCACACCTATGCTTTATACCATGAAACGCTACTTTATCTTCTATTTGTTTACATGCCATTTTATATCGTACAAATATTTATTATTTTATAACAAATTATATTATTCAATTATACCCATTTATATTAATATACACGATTTTTATATTTAAAATGGATTAAATGCACTTATAAACAATGCAAATATTTGGACGGTATTATTTGGTTTTCACGATTATTATTCTATAATTGATTGAAATTCCTTTGGGTTCCTTTTTATATTAATATTTTCAATGATGTTGATTTGAAGAGGCATTATAATCAATTTTTTGATAATGCTACACTTTTGTACTATAATGAAAGATGAGTTAAATGTTTTATGCTTCGGATATTTTATCAAACAAGTTATTGTTACATTTGAAAGCAACTCAATATTAATTTTGCAAAAATTTGTTCGTTAACACGTTCTATAATTTAGAATTCAATAATTACAAGATAAAATTAAATGTTAATGAACATTAAACTGTTACAGCATGTAAATGAAAGTGGATACAAGCCAGTGCAAGTGCACTGATGATCAAGGCTATGTCATTTCTTTTATAAACATCTATTTCTTGTCACTTTTCTAATTTCTTCTTTTCTTTATGTAACATTTCATTTTATAACACATTGGTAAAACATGAGCAAACTTTGCTAACACCTTATCCTGTCACTTAACACTAAC
>JAITYT010000701.1:845129-857563 GCA_025433975.1 Liostenogaster flavolineata | reverse complement strand
TCTCTCTCTCTCTCTCTCTCTCTCTCTCTCTCTCTCTCTCTCTCTCTCTCTCTCTCTCTCTCACTCTCTGGCATAATATCCTATTATAATAATACACATGTAGTCTTACTGACAATCATTGTTTACTGAATTCTTGATACTAATTTGGTATATTATCTTTATCGTAAGTATACAATAAAATATATTCATTGTTTTTAGGAAAGAGTATATACAGGTAGAAAAAATATTGACCATGAAATTTATATCCATGTCAAATGAATTCGAAGTAAATCAAATTAAAAATGAATTTTATTTTTACATTAAGGTGTAACATGGATATAAATAATAATTTCGATGTAGTAAATTTGTGAATCTTTTACTAACTGCATGGGAATAATAGTTGTTTGATAAGGTTAATAACACAGTTTCTGATTTTAACTTAATGTTTCAAACTATGTTAAGCATTTTTTTCTAGAATCAGTATATCATTTTGTAAATAATATCATTATATTATTAACTAATAATTTCTTAAGAATCCTTAGCAAAAAGTATTTTAGAAAATATCAAAAAATTGACTTTAATATAAAACTTTGTTACTTGAAATGCAACTATATCTCTTTAGATTTAGTAAATGTGTAATAGGCACTTTCATTCATTTAAAGACGACGTTGTGTTGGCTCTGACGACTACGGGTACTGTCAAGGTCTGGACGCTTCTGGGTCATGAAAATCGGAACAGCGAGCCTCTCTACGAACATGAAAGCAAACAGATCCGATGTTTGAATGCACTTGCAATGACTTGTTGTCCTTATAATCAACGCACGGTACTTATTGTTTGCTCTAAATACTGGCAGGTTCGTAATATTCTCAGTTAATATATATTATCATATTTGTTTATATTTATTATAAATATAAATATATATATATATATATATATACACATAATAAGTTGGAATAAATTTCTAAATATCTAAAATGACGATATAGTCGTACAGTATTTATTATTTTATTCCCTTAGATATTCGATGCCGGTGATTTTTCAGTCCTTTGTTCAATAACAGCACCTCGTGGTGAGCGATGGATGGCAGGCGATTTTCTAGCTGCAGATAAGGTTATCCTTTGGAGCGATGAAGGTCATGGCTACCTCTACAAATTACCAGCTAAGTAAGTATCGCAAAGGACATTTAATTATATTTTAATTTTTGAAATAAAGATTTACGAGTATTGTTTAAGAATTGTTTGTGCAAAATACTCGCAGCTAGCTATTTAGTTGCTCGTTAGATTTGCTTAATGAACAATACTGAAAATTGTATACAATGCGTATACCTTACGCATATACGACTTATAATTTTATACCTCTGTTAAAGACATATTTGTCTAATATTCACTTATTGATTTGTTTATTTCTTTATTGCTTTTAGGGTTCTGGTACATCTTGACAGGTAGTTTTTCATACATAAATATTGCAAAGTATGCTACAAATAATATCTAACAAGTATTTTTATTGTATGAGAAAAATGATTCGTATAAAGCCTTTTTTATGGCATGTTAAGAAATATAAATAGCTTTCTAATAATGCATTATTATCACTAACAAATATTATGATCGACAATAGTGTAAAGGCAAATTATTTAATTTCAATGATAACATATATCCATAATTTTAAACATTATTTGGATAATTTTTATCGTAAAATGTTTACAAATATTTTTGCATAGAAATATAGACAACAGTAAAAATATTAAATGACTTGAAATCATTAAATACTATAGGAAGCAAAATAATTATAACACATAAAGATATAGACAGAAATTCTAAAGATATTTTATGATAATTGTAATATTATGATTAGATGTTTATCTTTAGAAAACTAGATAAACATGTTATTAGGAAAATAATAAATTATAAGTTGGTCTTTTTTTAATTTAATTTTCAGTACAAAATTATATAATATGATATAGTATTCTTCAGTTTGTATTTGATTTGTGACACTACAACCATTGAGATAATTGTTGCTATCAAAATATTTAAACCCTTTATAAAGTTTTTTAAGGATCAATTTTAATTGTTCTATATTTAAATTATTATTTTTTTCTGTAATAAAATAATTGTGTGCATGATAAGGCAAGATATTAAATGGTGATTGATTTTAGAAATGGTGAAGGGAGTTGTAAATAATAAATATATGATTAGTAGGGATGCTACTAGGGATATATTTGTGTTACAATTATTATTTTTATTATTTTTTTATATATGAGATATAATATAGATATGCCATACAAACTGATAATTCATTCGTCATTGCAGGATTAATCTATTATATTAATCATTTTACAAATAATAATAAAATAATATAAAGTTATTAATTTATAAATAACATTAATTATATATTATAGATTACATATACAATTAAGTTACACAATTGTTATGTACAGATTTAGTTAGAATGGCTATTTCTTTTGCTAGTTTATGAAATCTCAGTGCCTGATTCGTCAATAAGCTTTGAGTTCAAATTTAAAAGCCGAATGCTATTTTGTAGAGGCACTTGCTGGCATTGCACTTATTTAATATCTTATTATCTTCGTTTTGTTTTATGTCATATATACTAAAAATATATTTGAATATCATTGATCCAATTCTTATATTGTTAGGTATCATGTCTATTAACAAGTATCATTGATTTTAGGTGAATTCATTCAACACACTTCCTTTAATTTATAAGTAGAAATTTATTCCAATTGTTTGTTTCAAATATATTGTTGCATATTCTCAATCATACCATTCAACTTTATATATGCTATTTTTTAAAATCATTTATCTTTTCCAAGGTAAATTATAATCATTTCCGTGATATATTTCCCTATATCTTGTTTCATCTCCCTTGATTAATGATAAATAAGAAGTATGTTTTTTATTTTATTTGTTTTAAATTTATTATTTCACAAAATTCTGTAATTTAAAAGATTAAAATTCGACTGTGCAAACATTGATTTTTTATCTATGGAAATTTAATTAACACGTTCACTATTATGTGAAATAATAAAGGAATGTACTATATGTAGGTAGGTGATACACTCCTGTGGTGGTAGATGACATTTTTTATGTTTTTTATTCCCATAAATCCAAATTTATAAATGTATTATTATGGTGTAATGATTGGTTTCAGTTATCATTTCCCATGATTAAAAAGTTCATGTTATATATCGCGTCATGTAACTTAACACATTGATCTGTTTTACGGTGATGTGTCTTTCCTACATAATAAACATCTACTGCACTCCTCGGGGGATCTGGTCTTCTAGCAAGCTGAAGGGCAAGGCTCTCAGCAGGTAACCCTGTACAATCATTTTTTAACATTTATCTCTTTCAGTTCTACTTCTGTTAGTTTCGAAATTTTTTTTTCTTCAATCCTTTCTCTTAACTTTTGTTTTTATATTCCTTTCTCCTCTTTCTCTTGTTCTATTGTTTTGGTTTGCTTATAATTTCATTTATATTTACTAACGAAATGTGATAAACTAAATGTAATCTGTAAATTCCGTATTATTTGTACATTTTCATATCAATTTCAAAACCTTTTCAAATATATTTTATTATTTTGTGGTATTTATCATGATGATTTCTATGGTAAATGATAATTCCTTCTCCGTGATTCATAAAATTATCATACAATCATCATTTCTTGATGATATATCATCTATTACATTCATAACAATTATGACAGAGTATTACTTTCTATCAGTTTAAATCATATTGCAGACGTAATGCATAGAGTTATAAAATATCAGTGATAGTACTTTATTACAACATTTCATTTATTACATTGTCACGTTTGGTTTGCTTTAAGTTGCTTTGCATGTATATTCCTAATATATATG
Organism: Liostenogaster flavolineata; assembly: GCA_025433975.1. Taxonomy (NCBI): domain Eukaryota; kingdom Metazoa; phylum Arthropoda; class Insecta; order Hymenoptera; family Vespidae; genus Liostenogaster; species Liostenogaster flavolineata. The sequence goes on along the minus strand of JAITYT010000701.1, from coordinate 853,710 downwards.
GTGGTGACACACATAAGGTATAATACAAAGGTATTTACTGAAATTTATGCTAATAGTACGAATTTATAATATTTCAGTATTACTTAAATTTATATTGTATTTAGCTATATTATTTGTAAATTAATTTATTTATAAATGGATAAGAAGATTGCTATTTTGAAATGTAAATTCCATTAAACATATATCATTTCGCGTTAAAAAATAATAAAAAAAGATGCGAAAAAAGCTTTTATATCTAAAAGAAAAATGTGAATTATGGAATAGAATTTTAATTACTTTGATATTTGTTGCAATATTATAACGAATGAGCATAATTAATTTGGATCATCTATTTTTTCTCTGTATTATTTTACGTGCATTTATAAAAGAAATTTATAAGATCAATATGTAAATATGACACAATTGAATAGATATATTTCTCTATTTATGAGTATTTTTATTGCTATTTTATTGTTTTTTTTATTGCCTTTTTATTGCAATTGCTTTCATATCGGAAAAAATTATTACACAATATATATTATATGGATCAATTTTTGAAACTTTATAAATGCTCATAAATAATGTATATGTAATATTAACATGAAGATCAACAAATAACTACAAATTTTGTTTGTATGGGATGAATCGTACAGTAGCGTTGCAGATAACAAGAGCTTTCATACCGCGGGCACTGAATTTGATCAACCATACCTCTATTGCACTTTGACTCAACCTGGGGATAAGGTAAACATTGATAAACATAATAAGCATGATAATCTTCTTGTTTTTATTGATTTGTTAATTTTAATTTTATAAAATATATTTTAATGCAGCCATTATCATGTCCACCGGCAATGCGACTAGTCACTGTTCAGCGACAAAATAAGACACTGAAATATTTACTTAGAGGTGACAGCGAAGGCGTTGTCGTATTATGGAAAGTACCTGATGTATCTACACAACAACTAGTTCAAATTAGTCAAAATGATGGTTCATCGACACCATCATTATCACCTACAGTGAAAACGAGCCTAACGGCTGCTTGGGAAGCAATGAAGCCACCACCTGTTGGCATTTTGGATCAATTGGATTCCGGAGATGGTCAGGGTATAAAATTGACAGCCAGTATTTATTTGCCGCAACAAAGTCGGCTAGTAGTTGGTCGCGAAGATGGGAGCATTATTATAGTGCCAGCAACACAGACTGTTATGCTACAGTTTCTTCATGGAAATCATCAACAATACGATGGTATTACTTTATGATTATTTGATTCGAAAATTTAATTCAAATATAAGAAGAAACTTATTAATCGCAAAAGTTTTTAATATTTAAAGAATAATATATATATTTTATAGATTGGCCACCTCATCAGCTACTTTTAGGTCATTCTGGTCGAGTTAATTGCCTTTTATATCCTCATGGCGCTGCACCACGTTATGATCGTTCTCATCTCGTATCTGGTTCAGTCGATTTTGCTGTGTGTCTTTGGGACTTGTATGCTGGTACATTAATACATCGATTTTGTGTTCATGCAGGTGAAATTACACAGTTAATGGTTCCACCTGAAAATTGCAGTGTACGTTATATTTTTTGATATTAACGAAGAATCATGAGATGCTGTATTTTTACGATACTTATATTGATTATTGAATTACAGCCTAGGATACACAAGTGTGTTTGCAGCGTGGCATCAGATCATAGCGTAACCTTGCTGTCATTGGCTGAGAGAAAATGTGTCGTTCTTGCTTCACGGCATCTCTTCCCAGTTGTTACTATAAAGTGGAGACCGCTAGATGACTTCATGATAGTAGGATGTTCTGATGGAGCTGTATACGTGTGGCAAATGGAAACTGGCCATTTGGATCGCGTATTACACGGTGGACACGTTTTGTAATTTTGTCCTCGTCCCTTATTAAAGATTATACAAATGCAATTTCATGTAAATCAAATGTAATCTTAAGTTTTTCTTAAATTTTTGATATTTTTATTAATTTAGGTATTTAAAAGGCAGTAGGATTAATTATCTTCTTACAGATATTGCAATCAAAATGTTTTAATTACGATTATTTAATGATAATTTAGATTTACATGTAGCATTTTCATAATTTTAAATACGATTATTTTTGTCGTTTTTAACATGTAAAATAATTTTTTACGTAAAATGGAGTATGACAGTACAAATTTCTTTTATAAGTTTTGTGTTCATTTATTATATATATAATGACATTTGTTGTATCTGTGCGCTAAAAGCTAAAAAATGCTTTGCACGTCTTTATTTTCTTTTAAATGTTAATGAGTTAATGTATTTTTTTTTTAAATATAAAATAGATTTATATAACTGAATGTATTAAACCTTTGAAAGATTAATGTTCGGCAATATAGGACGTTATTAATGACATTGTAGGGATTATTGCTGAAGAAGTATTGTATGCTTGCGATGAAAATACGATGGCAACAGCTGGTGGAACTGCCACTGGTGGTGAACTTGGATTGGCTAATCCTGCTGTACATTTCTTTAGGTAAATGAAATCTTTCAACACGCATGGTAAGAATCCTACTTGAACTTCTAAAGTAAAGTGAGGATTATTTCCTTCTTCTTTTTCACAAATAGCATTATTTTTTTCTATAGAGGCTTGCGGCATCGGAATCTTTCAGCGATTAGGCACGCAACGCAAAGAGGCTTACATCAGTTACAACAACTCCATGGTGGACATGGTGCTGACCATGGAAACCAAATAAAAGCGAAGGGTTCTCCTTTGATGATTCAGGGATTTAGAAGTAATCCAAAGGATCCTGAAAGCCATATATTATTTTTTGATATTGAAGCACTCATAGGTACATATGTCTTATATATTTTTAAAGAGACACTTAAGGTTGAGAATATCTCTTTTTAATTTATTTTATCATATGTTTACATAGTCCAATTATTAAGTGACGAATATGGTACCATGTCACCAGGCTCATTAGAAGCGCAAGGTCTAATTTCGGCCTCTGAATATCAAAAAGTTGCGGCTCTCACTCAGTCTGCAAGTCCGGATGCACATAAAAAGATCGCAGGTAAGGTATTATTCGTTGGATAAGACAAAATTGTTTTTTAAAGTTTAATGTTTTATTCGTGTTAAGGTTGATTTATAAATTTGTGGAAATACTTGTATCATTGTGTCACTTTGTAGATTTTTTTGGTCGTGTCAAGGATAAGGCGGGTGACGTTGAACGTATTTTGAAGGAGAAGGATCGCCACGGTATCGTCTTTCATTATTGTTATTTGTCTTTTACATCGTGGTTTTGTTTGCTATCATAAAATTCCCTTCTTTTTGCATATACGTCTATTTAATTCATTATAATAAATATAATAAATAGCAATTTATACGACAGTTTCGTTAAAAGAACGACGGGATTTATTCATTTTCTGCTGCTATTTATGAAGTCTTTTATAATTTATGTGCTTTGTATTTTTGTATGAGTGCGTGATTGCATGTGTAAAAATGGATTGAATTTGACACAAAGATACAGCGTTTACTTTTATTAGAGCGAATAATGGTTTAATACCTAATTAAGGAATACCTCAAGTGCATTGAACAATTTAGTTATACTATATCATTGAAATCTGCTTATAATGACCTTTTACTATGTAATTCTTGAACTTTTTTATGATTTATGATAGAATTTGCATTTCCTAGATTATTTGCAGTAGAAGATTCGTTCGAGTGTGTCTATGGTTGTTACAGTGTCTAAAGGAAGTTTCTTTCTATAGGTATATTGGCTAAAATGAAGGAGGGCGCGGAGAATGTGCACACTAAATTGCAGGCTAAGGCGGAAAGTGTAGGACTCAAGCCGTCGACTCTTGACGGCAAAGGTTAGACATGATAAATGAAAGGTGGTTGATTCTATCAATTTCGGAATGCATGTATTTTTCTTTATAGATGAAATATGCTTTGTAATTTTTGTATGTAGTGAGAACGCATTCCATATCTATATTGTATTTAAAATAGGATGTTGACTCTATCCGCTTGCTTATCAATTAGTACATATTCATAACATATAGTTTATCCATATATTGAGTTTTATCCAAATATTCTGGAACAATTTTTTGAATTGTATATAAGAGAAACAGCAATTTTTTTATTAAACTTTCGAAATTAAACCGTCTTCATTTTGATTTACTAATCTCATTACTTTTAATAGTAAAATTTGAGTCGTATTACACTGCGCCTTAGGCATTTACTTTAAAATGTGTATGTAAGCCAATTTATATGCTAATAATAATTTCAGATATGTAGCAAATATATAAAATATCTTGTTTATGTACTTTAAAAATAAAGTACAAGATATCTATTTTGTCTTATAAATGAATTTTTAATGTCAAAATAGATATATAAATCTGTATATTTCTTTTATTAGCAATGTGGTACAATAAAGATTGTGTAGTAGTTTTATAATTTTGGAATATTTAGGAAATAGTATAAAGTATTAATTTTATTTTGTATTTATTCAAAATAAAGTTACACAGAATCTTTTTTATTAAAATATTTCATATAAATAATTACTTTGAATGCTTTCAGTTTATTAAAATTTATTTAATATTTACTGTATCAATTTTATGAACAATTTGAAATTATTGAAGTAAAGATATTTTAAAACATATGACATTAAATTACTTTATCTTATAAACACGTACATCAAATTAATGTTTAAAATATAATAGTGCATTTTTTCTCTGTATTTATTTTCATATATTTTTCTATACTGTATAAATTATATAAATATATACGTCTGCATATTTAGAATGTTCGCCTGATAAGTAACTTTATTGTTTTAGCTATGTTTATAAATACATTGTCTTAATTTCTTATAGCACGCATTTACGGTATTAACGCACTATTTTCAGATTTTTTGACAGCAGTATCAATACCAATTTCTTACAAATCTTTATTATTTATAGGAGATAATTGGAATAATAGCGACGCAGTAAAAAATAATTTGAAGCGGAATGGTGCATTCAGTGAACCTAATGCAACAATGGAAGTTGCCCAGCTACTTTTGAGTCTTTTGCATGCTTGGGGTATGGATCCAGATTTAGATAGGGTTTGCGAAGGAAAATTAGGTTTACTCAGGCCTATGGTTCCTGTTTCATTTGGAGTATTATCTAAGGGAGGTAAGAGTCTTACAAATATAATAATTATACATTAACAACTATTTCTCTACATATAAAAAATATTTAAAAAAATATTATCGTAATTAAATTATACAGAATCAGTTGAAGTTCCAGTATAATAAGAGCAGCTTTCATAAATTGTTCTATTTCAATAAGTTAATTGTAATTCAGTAGAAGTATATAAATCCTTTTTACAGGATATATGTCATTACTATTACCAACTTGGCAAACTCAGCTAGAACCCGTTGAAGAGCCAACAACACAGCTGGAACAACGTTTACCTGTTGAATTAGTTAGGCAAGAAAGGCTTACTAGAGCATTTACTGCTAGAGCACATTGGGAATTATCAACGACATTAACTAGTAATCATTTATTGGCCGTGGTTGCTTTAGCTAATACATTGATGTCAATGAATAACGCTACTTTTGTTCCTGAACAAGAACGAAATCGCAAAATGCACAGGTAATGAAACTAATGAAAACAACAAATAGAATATCGATTAACTTACGTTATTTTATTTAGACCTGGAAATCGAGCTGCTGTTAATTGGAATAAGGCTGAAGAGGAGAATGAGGAAATATACACTGTACAGCAAGCGCAAATTAAACAAGGTTGGTCACTTTTGGCTACGTTACATTGTGTTCTTTTACCAGATAAGGTAGCTGCACAAGGTGGAATGAAATCTTTTAAAAGGCCTCAAGTGGAAATGATGGCTCGCAGATGGCAACATCAATGTCTTGAGGTTAGGGACGATTATAAGAAGATTAAGTACATGTATTTATAAAGTGTTCTTGATTATTTCTAATTATAGATTCGTGAAGCTGCTCAAGCTTTGTTACTAGCTGAATTAGGTAGAATGGGTCCGAAAGGTAGAAAAACACTTGTTGATAGTTGGTCACAATATTTACCGATGTATAGCACCCAAGAACCCATTGTATCACAAAGTCAAAATCAAAGTCCCCCTATGTCTGGAAGTCCTGTTCCAATCTCTGAATCTCAACCAGAAGAAGAAGATGAGGAAGAAGAGTTGGCAGAAGGTAAATAAGAAATATATGCATAGTTATTTGATTCGTAATATTATACAATAATTTTCATGTTTTATTTGTAGAAATCTGTGTAGCCAGAAAGCCATCGAGTGTCGCGGAGTTAAAGCGAAAACAAACTACGGCAGTAGTATTATTAGGCGTCATTGGAGCTGAATTTGGACAAGACGTCGCTATGACGAATCAAAGAAGAGACAGCGAACAGAGAAGAAAAAGTTCTATCGTAGAAGGTTTTGGTATCGAAAATAATAATCTTGCTAGACATACTAGTATGGCATTAACTCATTTGTTACATGCGCCGCATTCACCTAAACTACCAATGCACACTCCATTACGAAGAGCTGCGATTGATTTGATTGGTAGAGGGTTTGCTGTATGGGAACCATATCTAGATGTCTCCAAGGTTAGGAAAAATATTTTTATACAAAAATATAGTTTCTTATAACATTAATAATTCCAATGTAATTCGATGTTTTATTGAATTCTTAATTTTGATTAAATTTAATGATTCTTTTCATTAATAAATTCAGCTTTTGATTTGTTATTTGTGTTACAAATTTATTCAAATTAATTACAAATAAAAGAATGTGAAATAAACGATGTATTATAATTTATAGGTACTTCTGGGACTTTTAGAAATGTGTTGCGATGCTGACAAGTTAGTACCGAGTATGACATATGGCCTTCCATTAACACCTCAAGCTGATACATGTCGTACAGCACGTCATGCCTTAACTTTAATTGCAACTGCTCGTCCTGCAGCATTTATAACAACAATGGCACGCGAAGTAGCCAGATATAACACTGTACAGCAGAATGCACAAACTTTGAATGTAAATCTGGTTGCGAGTGTTCTATCCAGGGCGAAACCTGAAATACTTAGAATTGTGGAACAGTTAATAGATAAAATGCAAAGTGAAATGAGCGATCTTTTAGTAGAAGTAAGAATAATATATTATTGCTAATTTAAATATGTAATATATACGTTTATCTTTTAATTTATTTGCGTAACTTTTTTAGGTAATGGATATTATTTTACATTGCTTAGACCCAGGTCATTTGAAGACTAAACCGTTAAATGAAGTATTTCCAGCAGTTTGTAGGTTCAATCAGGTTAGGAGTCGAATCAGGAATAACATTATTTTGTTATAAAAAAGATATGTTTATCTCAATGTGATACATCATCAGATTTTTCTTTTTAGGTTAGTCATTGTCCTGCAACTCGCAGAATTGCTGTGGGTGGACGTGGTGGCCAATTAGCGCTTTACGAATTACGTGGTAATGTTAAATGCCAAACAGTAGCTGCACATCAAGCTCCTGTTACTGCCTTAGCATTTTTGCCTGAAGGAAAATTTTTGGTTAGCTATTCCTGTGCTGAAAATAAACTTTGTTTCTGGCAAGTAAGTAATATCAGAAAAATAAGAAATTATTGAGGGAAAATGGTATGTATATTATATCCTTATATAAATGTATATATATAAATCTTTACAGCAAACTAGTAGCGGTATGTTCGGGCTAGGCAATTCACAGACACGATGTGTTAAGTCATATAGTACTGCGCCTATTAATGATGTAGCTCGTCTCAATCCCATGCGTTTAGCACGACTTATATGGATAAATAATCGTACAGTTACACTGTTGCTAGCTGATGGTTCTGAGACACGTTTTAATGTTTAAGTTATATAAAACTGATGGTTTTTGTTTAACGAATATGGAAAAGAATGAAGAGATATTAGTGTGAATGACACCAATGGTTAGTAATAACAGACAATAGCAGTAATGTCTCTGTGTTTGTAAATGCGCTTATTGATGCTTTATAGGGCTAATATTAGACGATTGAGGTTTTATGTAGTATATCTATTTGATAGAAGCGATCATACCTTGAAAAAATATGTAAGACATTTTATCGTTGCTATTTTGGAATATTTTATGATGCGTTCGTTTTCTTTTCAGTAACGTTGGCAACATAGTCCTTATTTATTTATTGTTTTACTGAAATGTAAAGCTACAGGTTTTATATGTAGTCTTACGTACATGTGTGCGCACATTTAAAAAATTAAAATAATCAGTATATTGAAAATACTCTTTCAAATAGTTTGTTTCAGTAGTAAAATTTGTTTACATCACATGATTATAAAGAGAAATAAATTGTTTATTTTAATTTCGTTATATCAATAGGTATATATATTATCGAAACAGATTATGTGTATACATTAAAGACTGCGTGCCGTATAACGATAAATTTATATAATGTTGCGCTGTACTGATTCTGTAATGAAATAATACAAGTAGTACTGTATAAAATTACACATTAAATTTACATTTACATTATACACACGTACACACGAGTCATACATGAAATAAAGAAACACATTAAAATTGTACGAGAATATAAGAAATTTCA
>JAITYT010000701.1:830213-844808 GCA_025433975.1 Liostenogaster flavolineata | reverse complement strand
TTTTTTTTTATACATCCGTAATACATGATTTAAGTTTAATACATTGAATTTTTGTGTTTCAGAAAGTCAATATAGTACTGATTTATAAATTCTTTTAAAATCATTAAGTACATGTGTATTCAACTGAAAGATTCGAAATGATTTTCCTTGAAGTTTTACATAAAGGAGTAATTTTTTTTTATTTAATTTCAGTAGTGGTTATTATTTTTGTTATTTTACGAATACGCTATACACGCGCGCGCGCGCGCGCACACACACACACGCGCGCGCGCGCGCACACACACACACGCACACACTAGAGGGAGAAGAGAATTGTAGTCGAAGTTATATTTATACATGGATATATAATATGGACGAGGAACTATAGACAAATATATTACTAATTTGTTTGTAATGTATTGTGTATAATGATATACTTCTAAAAATTTGTTTGCGACTTTTATGAGTGTATTCATAGAATAATTGCGACCAATGTTATTTTTCGAAGTTAATATTTTCAAAATTGAACATTGAAATTGATTCAACGTGAATTTGTAAAACGTTCGTTAATGCATTCCTTAATGTAAAATGAGTTAAAAGCGAGATAAGAGTAAAGGTATACGGAAATATATTTACTTTGATTAAAATGTTATTTTCATCAGTAGTTTGTATTTATAGTGTCAATATATTACGTTAATAGTATTGTGTTCTAGCAACGCGATAATAATTGAATGAAATTAAAATATGTACAATAATATATGTATGTATGTATATTGTATATGTAATCAGAAAAACTGATTTTTTGGCATGATTGTCTACACTTCTCTCGCTTTTCCTTTCATAAAATTAGTAATAACATCTTTTTCATTCATAAAGGGCAATTGCGCTCACAGATTTAGAATAAGAAATATTAATTTATATAACATAACTTATTGTTGTTATCATTTAATACGAATCTTATGCATATATTATAATATATGAGCACATTGGGAGTGTTGGGCTTGTACACACTTGTATATTTTTCCAATAGGAGAATCATTCTTCTTGTGCGCAAATTTCTTATGTTGACGACGATGTTTAACGAGCATCGTTCATAATCTTATCTATTGATCTTGCATAAAGGATATGTCTGGCTGTAGGTTACTTTAACAAATAGTATGCGCGTGAGATTCATTTACATAATAGTATATAACGATTTAAAACATTTGAAAAATTAGTCGACGAATTTTTCTATTAGTAACATTGAAATAACATTGAATTCACCGTTGATTTTCAAGAAAATTTGAGAAGGTAATTTGCGCACGTAAATGCGAGCACCATCCGTGTCATGCAGGCGTGTACGGGATTGGTGTTCGTAAAATATGTATATTACAATGTATCTCCCAACTGCGCACCACGACCTACGTAAAGGTAATTTCATTAAGATGAGTTGGAAGGGGTGGCCTTGAACGCATTGTCTTATCCTAATTGATAAATATAATCCTTGCGATTAATTTTTATTGTTAATCGTAAAGAATGATAGTGTATATAAAATCAAACTGTACGCCTAATTGTATCTATGTAATTATTTATATGTATATTCTGCTTTATCGTGCATTAATGTGTGACTTAGACAATTGCGAAAATGATGGATGTGAATTGTAATTTCCAAACGATTTTTTCCACAGTCGATAGTAATGGTGTTTACAAACGAAAGGAATTATACTGCAATTGTTGTTAATTGTTATACATTAACCGAATGTATGGAAGTGTATTTAATGTCGAAAGTATTCTCTTTGAAATGCGATAATACATACGTCACAAGGACGAAGTGGTTTTTTTTTCAACAACATTCGTCTTTTATATCGATAATTTATTCGGAATAAACTGTTCAAAAGTGATCAGTTTTTGCTCGACGATTTTCGAGAGGGATATCATGTAAATGATGTAAAATTTTTACGAATGAGTGTATTTTAAAGATTTTAAGATCATTTCCTTTCCTTGAAAATTAAATTACAACAATATCCTGTGGTCATTGTGAAATTGTACCCATCCTTTAATTTATGCCGATTATCCGTTCCGCGTGGTTACGCTATGTCAAGTTCATCAATACGAAAAAAATATGCTAAAGTAAAAATTCGACATAAGTTATAAAGTATTTTTTTTCACATATTTTTACAAATAAATGGTAATGAAAATTCAGAAAAACCAACATGAATTTGATAGTTATTGATGTCTATGCCTCGATTTAAAACGATCGATCTGCGTGTTTTAATTATTCTAAAATCATTAATTTCATCGTTCAAATTATTTGAAGGTACCATGGCAGTTTCGTTTATATTTTTGAACGAATTATTACCACATTCTACGGGTTTTGTATCGGTGGACAACTGTTCAAAAAAATTCGTGAAAAATTGTAAAATATTTCTTAGCTTCAATCGTACTTTATATCTGTCGAAATACCATGGATCACAATTCAATCGGTGCTTTGAGACGTCTTAGTTGAAATAATTCTTAACCGTCCGACAATTTATTTCAACGCGAGCAACGAATACGAGACATTCGGTCCACTTGTCGCAGACTAAATAGTTCGGACGCATGGCTCGTCTCCGTGTCTCGCATACTTAAAATAAAATGATGTTACGATTAATTACAGACGACTAACGATGCGTCATAAGATCATTACCGAAACGAAGTTTCTCGATGATCGTCGTGCTACCATTTCACCTCTGTTATGCAATACTGTTGCAGCACGCGTCGCATCGAATGCGACGAGATTCTACGGCTCGAGACTTCACGACGGACGGCCGAGGGTGAATCTTGTCGAACGATCGACGTGACTTCAAGGACACGTATTGGCTCCATTATGAGGTGTAGGCATGTCAAAATTATCATACATATTGGTTGGATCGATGCCGACGCGTAGATACGCTCGTGGGTTCCGAAACGGTCGATTATTTAAACAAACGCGTTACGATACGATCTCGGCTTGTGGTCACACCCACTTCGCGTGTCCCATCCGAACGGAATTTTTCATCCGGGACGAGAGATCGACGAATGGATTTATAGGCTCATTTTTTTTCCGAGTGCGCCGTGTCAGTGATAACGTATCGCGCTCGTACCTGTGATCTTCTCCTTTCGACGAAAACGTACCGCGGACTTCGAACGAAAGGACCATTACGAATCAGTCGTCTATGAGATCCTTTCGATCGTGCAAGATCGTTTTACGCGATGAACGTAACTTTCATCGTGAAAAAGAGATTGTTCGCTTGATTTACGCGAGTAGTTTGTAACGTGGTTTGTAGTCATGAACGGTCGCTCGTGAACGCGTTAAACAAATGGATTATCTGGACTCGTGTCAATCCCCAGTGGAGAACGACGATCGTAGGTCTCGTTTCGCCCTTCGTTCATGGTATCGCTCGAAATTGAATGTTTCGTAGGAGTGCGTGTCGCCGTGCGCACGCACGCACTTCATTCTCACGCGTGAATAATGAACGAGGTTTCCCTCTCTGTACCGACAACAGGAGAGGAGCGTTCCCCGCCGCAGAGTCTCCGTCACTTTTTTTTTGTCACGCTTTTAATCGGCTCGACATACCCTTCGAAATATCGTAATCGAACGACAACGCATCGCGAATTGCGCGTACAATTCATTAATTCGAGACGTAGATTGGCTGCGAGATCTCGTGTCTTAATATCTCATCTATCGTTCGCGATCAAAGTTGCCGTTCAGTAACCACGAACGGGTTGATTGGGCAAGATTTTAAATTTGCAAATGCCGCGAGTTTTAGATGCATATTTGGCTATTATTGTTGATTTGATTTGATTATTCTCAATAAAAAGAAACGACGAGTAATAGACTCCGAGTTGGAACGTTGGGCTCGAAAAGCAGATTAATAGATTTCCGGTGGATAAAGTGTTAAGAAAAGGACGTCCAGTGATCGGGAAGCGCGTTTTGTCCCTAGAATCTATTATAGCATCGCGTAAATTCAATCGATGATGTATAGCTGTTCTTTCCGCTTCACTGATACGCTGCGATGTAAAGAATTATTTATATTACGTTTTCAAGCAATATCTAACTTCAACTTAACGAATCGAAATTCACTTTGAACGTTTTGAGGATTTCACAATTTTTCTTCGATTTAAAGATGTTTTTAAGCGGACGACAACAGCTTCGTTGTGCTTTTCACGCTTATAACACGCTGTTAGAGATTTTCGTTTTAAAGGTGGCGCAGTAATTAATCGGTGCATCGCGGCATTCAAAATTGCGATTACCAATCGGTCTGGTTATTATTTCTCACCAATTTAGTAATAACAGCGAGGATAAATGCACGTGACATTATGACTAAGCGGTAGTGATATCGTTCGATAAATTCAGGGGGACAAAGAGCAAAATGAAATAGAATTCTTTTTCTTGTATGCATCATGCTGCGCAGCTTAATAACGGTTTACTAACGTAATACGATTAGACATTGTCTTTATGTCTCTCAATGTTATGATATATAACATCACTATTTGTGTCGATTAAGATTTTGCGTTCACGACGAATCGATTATCACCATTACCGCAACGTATGGATTTTACGAGTAAATTTAATTTTTCCCTATCTTCCTCTTGCAGCAATTATATCGCGAATATATTAGAAACGTTATAACGTTGATCTTAAACTTTGTACATTTGATGTCAGTAAAGTATTGTTGAATTTTAAGCGTGTTTACAGAGTCATCGAATAGCTTTATCCAAGGTTATCTTCTATACGGAGTTTATGTAAAGTTCGATGGATTAACAAATTATTCGTGATATTAACCAAGTACAAAAGAGTATAAAAAAGAGAAGCATTATGCGATATGGGTACAAAAAAAGAGCAGAAAGAAACGCGCATGTGTACGCGTATCTATGTATTGCGTGGGAAGGGAGAGGGAGGCATTCCGTTCGCCGCTACATCGACGATTTTACATGCAGACGGCGTTCGTCACGGCGGCAATACCGAGCAAAGACCTGTCGGTCTTTGGTTACGAAATGATTCTCGAAATAAAGGATCACATAGCACAATATCGGTCTGTACTTCGTTACGTGCATAGGATAATCAACGTTAATCCTTGATATTAATTAAATACTATTGCCTCTCTTACTTTTTTTATTTCTTACTCGTTCGAGAAACAATCGATTCGTATGAAAATTACGTGTTAACCAGTGGCGATTCGTGCCTCGAAATTTTTAAGATACTTACTTTTTTAAATGAAAGCGAAATAAATCGGAGTCGTACTCAATCTCTTGAAAAATTAACATAAATGAAAATGACACGAAACAAAGAATTTTTATTTAAATATATAAAATTCATTCTACGATCTTAGGTATGGTAATTAATTTCGAGAGATTGATTCGCTCTGAAGAAAAACGTATCACCTTGACTCTCAAATAATTGAACCTGTATTAATGACTTGCTCAGCGAGCAGCTTAAGCGCCACTTGTTACCATGCATAATAAGAATAAACGAACTTTGGCTGAACTTTACCGAATATATTTTTTTGATATTGCTAAAGTAGCAGTGTCTTCGAATGAAATTTCAAGCTTCGGCTAAGAAAATTCCTTTAGAAAACGCTTTAATTGATTGAGTTTATATAACAATTATGCAAGATATCGAAAGATGCTTATATTATCGATATTTTCAAGCACATATTTAATAATTAATAACAATTGCAGTGTCGCAGTGCTTATGGACCAGTCGCCACTGGTATAAACATCAAGGTATATACCTATATAAAAACCGTATATTCTTTCAATGTTTGAAACATAAGCAACAGGATACTGATAATACGCGAATTTCTTCGATTATACGTACGTTTACTCGTATTTTATTGAGATAAAAAGAATCCTGAAAAAGACGATCTCTTTATCGAAGAGGTTCGGAGAAGGAAACGACTCTATCGATTTGCGATGGAAACAGCTAGGTCAATGAGACAAATAAAATAAGCAAAAATAGGTGGACATATATTTTTTAGGAAATTCTTAATGTGATCGCCACTTTCTCACACGTAAGAACGATCGACGTAGCACATTTAGGATAGCGATGTTAATTGCAATCATCGTATGATCTCATTATTTTTCTCGATCACGTAAATCCAAACTAATTGTATTCCAACAATTCGAAATCGAATTGATTTATTTTCACTTTTCTTTCATTTAAGCCATCGATATCAGATACGTACGATCAACGATCCTTGTCGGTAATCTCTTCGGCCTCGCCTTCATATTGATTTATTCGAATAATCGGATAATTCAATGATTATACTTATTAATTAATCATATTCGATAAATTAAATGGATCGTTCTTTACGTTTAACTTATTTCGATACAGTCATTGGTTTCGAATTAATTTTGCTCGCAAGAACTTGAATCGGGTCGAACGAGTTTTCGATTTCTGCTTGGTCATTGAGTCTCATCTGGACGAAAGGATCATCTCGATTAAAGAGCAAAACGAAGATCGACTGACCGACCCTTTGACTGGCCGATACGCCCACTCGATACCGCGGTGCGATGCGATCTGTTAAAAACTTCGAACCGTACCGATTTTTCCCCCCTCGTTGTTTCTCTCTTTTATTTGAGAAATTCTTGCCAAAAAATTATTTTGTCGATTAAGATTAACGAGAGGAGCGACTCTGATAATTGATTTAATCGTACGTAAGAGCACGCAGCTATTGTTAAGACAAAATCGAGAATCGAGTCGCGAATGTCTTTCACGATACGACATTTTCTCGATTTTATCAGATTTATCGGTGGATGTGATCCCCTATAAAAGAAAAATCAGTACGTGTACACGTGGAAAATTCGACTGCTGACTCGGTAGAGTTCTCTGGAGAGTCTCCACCCATTCGGTCCCGGCGTACAGCTGCAGGCGAATCGACCAAATCCGAAAGAAAGCCGGACTTTCCTTCTCGCTCGCTTTTCCGTTAAATGTGACACGATAGAGTCGCTCTGTTCCTCCTTTCCACCATCGGCGAAGGAAGGACAATTTTTGTCCACTTCCTTCGCCGTTGTCATCGTCGTCTCCTCGTCTTGGGTCGATCTTTCGAACACAGGCAATAAAAAACAGTCTAGTCAGCGTCCCGTCGATACCGCGACAAGAATTTAGTCAATAATCCTCTTCATGTTGGATCATTGTTTCGTTCTATCTCTCTCCCTTTTTCTCTCGTTACCTTGATTCGCGTATCTTTCCACAAATTACAGTAAGCGATCCTCGATTTTAATTACAAGATCTCTCTCGTAACGAGAAAACGATTGGGAATGTTAGAAAATTAAGAACGAAACAGTTTTAAATCCGTATTCGACCAGAAAGGCGTCGTTCGTCCATCGAGGATCTCAAAGTCTCTCGAGTGAACGGTCAAGCTCTTAACGAGACGCCAGAGGACGGGAAAGAGCTCGACGGTGAGCCAAAAAGATAGAAAATTCTGCGAGCAAATTCCGTGACTACGTCGATCACGTCGCGATACCACGAAAGGGAGGATCGTGGCGATCTTTTCCTTTCCCTCCTCCTGCTCTACATATCGCGATACTTCCATCGAATAACGCCGTACACATGCAACGTAACCTTCGTAACGCGAGTGACGCAACGTAAGTTCCGTTCGAGCCAACCCCCCTCTTCGAAAAGATATTTCGAAGAAAAAAGCAAAGAAGAATAAATTTTCCAACGTTTATCGGGCGATTTTTTCCGCAGTATCGGGAAGGACCGTACTGTCCGTACGGTCTTGCCAGTCTCTCAAGGAGAGAATCCGGATCAGCAATACGAAGCGCACGAGATTCTAAAGGAGTTCGAATCGAACCGATGGGTGGTCGAGGAGGACAAGGACAACGAAGACGATTCTCGTTCCTCGGAGTGGAACGAGGCGAGTCGTCCGGGTTAAAATGTGTGAATGGCAGTGACGCAAAGGGGAGAAAGCAAGAGGCGAACGGGGGTAGGAGAAAGGACGAGGACGACAACGACGAGAGGTTCGTTCGCCGCCGGTAGTCGAGATCTCGGTATCAACGCGGTGTAATCAACGAACCACGCCCATTGGCACGATGCTTTCACCGTTCCGCCCACTACGGCAATTACACCCTCGAGTCAGCCACGGTAGGGGAACATTAAGCCCTCTCCTCTCCCTCTCCTCTTTCTCTCTACGTGCTCGTTTCTTGCTCCTTCTCGTTCCAGTCGCGGCTGGCTTTCGCGAATCCAAGCCACAGGGTTCCTCCTTCTCTCGTTCGTCCCTGAGGGACGATGGCTTTTTTCCCCCTCTGACTCTTTGGTTTTCATCTCGGGCTGACGGCTCGTCTCAAACTCCATGTATTTTGTCTCGACGAATTACGCGCCGCGAGATAACCGGACGAACCATGCGACGCTCCTGTTCGAACTTTACTGTTCTCGTGTTACGGATTTCCCAACTGCTCCGAAGACGCGTCTTTTTCTTTGTTTACTCTCTCGAAAGTTTAGTTCGGCGTTCTCGTGAGACGATGACGTCAGTCTCGACGTCGTCTCGCGTGGTTTTTCGATTCGTGAATGCTCGAATGTTTTTTTATTTTATTTTCTCGAGGTTGATACGAGGCTCCCTTTGACAAAGTCATCGCAGGGTTAATAAACGAGAAAATTGCTAATTACGAGCGATTTTCCGAAACTTGTATCCGTACGCCTAGGCGAAATCGCCGTCGATGATTTTAGAAATTCCTCTAGAAATTCTCACGTTTTTTCCCCTGTACAACGACGAATATCGTCGAATAATCAACGATCATAGAATCGACGTAATCGTCCGAACAAGAAGGATGGAAAAAGGATGCATAAGAGTAGGTAAGCAGAGATTACGCGCGCATCTTTTCCCACAGCGTTTCCCCTTGCCGCTCCTTCTCCACCCTTCGTACGTGCGAACGATATTCCCATTCTGGCTCGAAAAGAGCCGTGAAATCGGCAGGAGGAAAAGGCAACGAGCTCGAGAGACCGCGACGAATCACATTTACGCGTTTGGTGATTTCGTATCGGCCGCTTTATGGTTCTCGATCGACTGTACGATTTTCACGATTAATTCGTAGGATCGAATCGGACCACCACGTATATTTCGAGCGAATTTCATATGTACGAATTTGTAGAGAACGTCCAATCGATTCGATCGGCGACCGGTCAATTAATCGATTTCGATCGACGCCACGCGATCGATCGTTCGCAGCTTCGTCGATCTGACGCATCGAGGAGCGGCCTTAAAAAGCTGGTGAGATCGTTATCGAGAGCAAGGTTCTACCTTGCGTCGAGCATCGAACTCCCCGTCTATCGGCGTCTTATTGCCGCGTGACGCTAAATCGATGCCAACCTTTGACGTTCGACGTTCGCTCGACTTCTGATTCGTTCGTTTTGAAGCCTTCGAAGGTGTCGCTCGACATGAGATGAAGTTACTCAGCGCGTATACGTAGCATACTAGCGATTAATCGAAGACTCGCGAAGATAGTTCGAAATTGGGTAAATACGTGACGCCAATGCAGACGGTTTTGTACAACGTGATCGAAGACATCGACATTTGTTTAATACTAATCGGTCGATTGCGTACGTCAAAGTAGTGCAGGATATTGAAAAACAGACTGATTGCATTACTGACTGAAAATAAAAAAATATTGTAAAATTATTTGTTTTAATTTGACGAAAAAATACGACATTACTTTCCATTCCCTCTAATAGAAAACGAGTACTGTTTATTTCATCTTCTCGATACGTATTGTTAATTTCAAAGTACGCGAGTGCATTTAAAACAAGGCGATATCAATGAAACTATAAATAAAAATTGGACACGCGTTAAATGTAATGGAAATTAATTTTCGGTTGTAACATTTAGGACCTTCGAGCTACGACCCTACGTCCGACCGAAATAAAATTTCCTTCTTGCCTCGTGGTTCTTCCTTACTCGCTCTCGACGCTGGCTGCAACTGTATCGACGAATGGGAGGATCCACAACCCGGAAGTTCATCTCCGAATTGTTCCGATGATAAATCGTCGTCGTCGTTGTGTCGCGACCCCAATGATACAGACGCGGTACGACGTCTGCGTTCCGTGGTGGTGGCTGTGATTCGACGATTCGAAAAGCGAGAGACAAAATCGCGATGACGAGGTTAGAACGAGCTAGGATCTTTTTTTATCGAGAGGCTCGATCTCGAAAACGACGATGGGGTTCCAAGGATCCGCCGTATCGAAGACGAATATATTCGTTCGTATTTGGTTTTGGAAAACCGAGGAATGATTCGTTCTCGACACGCAAGAGGAGACATCGCGAATACTCGACTCCGTTTCTTCTTTTCTCCGGTTGACTTACTTCGATCACCCGGTATACCTTCCATGCGCATTACGAGTACGTACGCGCACGACTTAACGGTTTATACGAAACGTCGCGGCGACTTTCGTGGATGAGAGCTACGTCGACAGTTTACGACTTTCGTGCTCCTCGGGTTAATTCGGTTGCAACTTCCTGATTACCTTTTGGGTTAGCGTGATCGATCGAAGCTCGATGAGCGTCGGAGAGGAGGTCTTTCCTTTCGTCTCGTCCATCCCGTCAATGCGGCCAAAGTTCAGTCGGACGTTGCGGACACTGAAACGACGATACGAAAAAGAAGCAAAGCACATGGACATCTTAATACTTCTCGTGGACATCTTAACCTGTTAACCGATTAGTTTCTTTCTTTTTGAAGCAGTACACGGCTCGATTAATTAAAATAAAATATAATAATAATACTAGTAATTTTATTTTTATTTTTAGTGTAATTATTTTTTAATTCTTTCCAGCGTGACGCATGAATGCGAGATTATTTAAAAGGATTAACTTTCGTTAACGGGTTAATATTCCTCGTGGACATCCTGATTACCTTTCGAACGAATTCGATTAACGAGATTCGACGAGCGTAGGAGGGGAAATCTTTGCTTTCGACTCGTTCATCGCGTTAAAAAGTTCAGTCGGACGTTACGGAAGGGCGAATCGAGCTCTAAAAATTGCAACTCTGCAAAAGTACGCACGTTGCTCGCTCGTAGCTCGAGCGTAGGGTCAAACGGGGCAGCTCAACGGCATAGAGCTATCGTTTCTCATCCGCAAACGACGATCGTTACTGCACCGTCGCGAAATGTTTCCTTATTTTCTCGCTTTTCTTGCTTTTCTCGCGTAGTTTTCATCGTGCGTTACGCTCGAGGGGAGTCGCAGCAGCAGTGGCTATCCAACGTCGTCTTTGCTACTTTTACCGTTGCTGTCGTTACTATTACCACCACCATCACCACCACCACCACCACCACCACCACCATCGGCATAGCCGTAACTTCTCTCTGTCCTCCGGTAGGCGTGGCGGAATTGGGAGATGATTTATCCCTTGCGAAGCGGTAACTGCCGAGATCGTCGTCGACTAAACGACCGCGGTCCTTCGTGTATTAACCGTAATGCACTCTGCCTCGGCATTGTGAACGCTCTATGGACCAGACGCGGCTATTCTTCCGATCTAGCCGCCCCGATTTTCCTTCACGGATCGCTACGATCCTTGGAACGAACTTACGAACTTACGCCGAGGGATTCTTTCGAAAAGTTATACTTTCTGCTCGTTATCCATGTCGAAAGCTGATTTTTCATAATCACTCTTCGAATTTACTGATTTCCTTTAGTATGTCGACGATCGAATCTCGGACGAAGGTCAGGAAAAAGGGCATGATTATTTGAAGGAATCCACGTCGAAGGATTTTTTTTTGATAATCTATCAAATTTTGATTCGAGAAAAAATGATTTTAAGAACTTACGTTGTAAAATTTCTTAGATCGTTGTTGCTCGTTATCCATATCGATAATTGTTGATAATTACTCTTCGAATCCACTGATTTTTCCTTTCGTAAGTCGACGATCGAATCTCGGACGAAGGTCGGGATAAAAGGCACGATTTTTTGAAGGAATCCACGTGGAAGGATTTTTTCGATAATCTGCCAAATTTCGATTCGAGAAAAAACGATCTTAAGAGCTTACGTTGCGACATTTCTACGAAAATCCATATTTTCGATTGTTATTCCTCTCGTTATTCCTATTGAGATCGGATCTTCGATAATTGTTCCTCGAATCCATGAATTTCCTTTCGCCCGTCGACGATCGGATCTCGCACGAAGGTCAGGAGAGCAACGCGTTTGGACGTTCGCGAATAAAGGCACGGTCGGCGTCGATGGTGGAAATGAACGAAGTCGAGTCGAAAGTCAGCGAGCATTAGGTCGAATTATCGGCCGGTGCGTCACCCATAGGACCGATCCATTCCCCAGGAAGGAGGCACCGCGTTGCGTGCTAGAAGCCGACATATGGGGTCACGCCTACGAGGTGTTCGCGAGGAAGTGGCTAACGGTGGTGGTCGCCGCGACGACGAGAGAAGGGAAGACCCGAATTCTCGTCCCTTTCATAAGCGGCTCTCGCACGCGCCGAGTCCCGTGCGCTTCTCTCCGACTCGGAATCCAGCCGAGCTACCGTGGGAGCGGAGGATCTTTGCGCTTTGCTGCTCGTGCTTGTCACCGATCGGCCTATGAGCTTGGCAGATAGTGGTTCGAGAGCGAATTTAAGTCGTTTCTCGGCTCGCGACAGAAGCCAGAAGTTTAAGCTCGAAATTTCAAGGGAAATCTCGACTCGAGGTTCGAGCGTCATCGAAAGGACGAAAAAGGAAGAGAAAGGTGTCCTCGAAAAGAATCAAACGCGATAAGCGCGAAATCAAATAAAGAAATTTTGCGATATTTTAACGCGAAAATTCCATCAGATTTACGTCGTTCAGTTCGCAGGTCGAATTCACGACGGTCTCGTCCTTCCTTGATCCTTCGATCGCGTCATTTTCTTCTGCGAACTCCTATGCGAAGATCGATCAACTTCGCGACGTTTCGCACGATGGCCTTGCGCTTATGGGTATACGTATTATATAATACATGCGTACGCGTATCTTTTTTTCTGCTTTTTATTGCCCTTTTGCTACAACACAGAACGCGAAACGCTTTATACGTAGAACACTTTGTGCGCTTCCGCTTGATGCAACGTTCCGCGCGCAACATGTACCAGTATATAATACAGCTGCGATAATCGCACGCCGGATCGATATAATAACGTCGTAAAAGCGGTTCGCTAGGACAGTCTGTAACCGTAGCTAACTTAAATTATCCATAATATCCATGCTCCACGTACATATATACAATATAATCTACCGTTATGCGCTTCCTATTTACATGGTACGGTTCTTATATTTACAATGAATTCCATCGACGTTGGCTCTTCTTCTCTCTTTTTTCTTTTTGTCGAATTCGTCGTGCGCGTCTTTTCCTTTCGTTCGTCAACGATCTCTCCTCTTCTCTTCTCGTTCTTTCTTTTTCGAAGACTTCTACCTGTTAGAATTCGAATCGATTATGTTGTTCGTGAAATTCGAATACGATAGTCCTCGAAGTCGAGTTTCGCGCTTTCTACGTAGAGTTCGTTAACGATCGAACTTAACGTCGCTTCTGTGATTTATTTTCTCGTCCACCGAACTATTTTTCGAAACGCTCATGTTATCGAGTTAACCACGATCGAACGAACGGTTGGACTACATTTGTTACTGGGAATGGTAATCGAAAGAATGACGTTGACGTCTCAATTCAAAGTCACGATACGATTCTTTCGTATATCGTAAGAGCCTCGTTAACAAAAAGTATTCGTTGCAATCCGATATTTATGACGCGTCGTTTGACGTCGTTACTGTGCACTTACGCAAGGTACATTTGATCGAGTTAACGAGAAATCTCAATTGTATTCTGTCAGAGAGTGAAAGGAAAAGACGGTACACTCGCTCGACTCTTTGAGGTCTCTCACTCGAATCCATCATAGAGAAACGTGTGTCAAAGGATAGGAATTTATTCGATTACGAAAGATTCTGTATTAATTCCGTACGAAGGTCAGAAGGATAAGGAAGACCCCAAAGGATTAAAAAACAAAAATTAAAGAAAATAAAAAATAAAATTAAACATGCCAATAGCTCAGGTCGTGAAAAGAAGTACGCTCGTCGAGTTCCTATCGCTCCTCGATCTATGTCAAGCCATTTCGAGCGATCGGAAAAGAACATGCAACGAATTGTACAGAAAAGATAATTCCATTGTCGATTTTTTCGATTTTTTTTAAATCAAAATAAGCACAAATTTACCCATTAACGTTTATAGAATCGTCAATTACGTACACACGTGTATCGCCAGTGTCTCAGTTCGAACAACAAACGCGTATCTACCCAATAGATCAGATCCAAGGAGGATCCGTAAGTTCGACGATCCTCGTTCGATAAATCGCAATCGCGCGCTTCTTCCCACGACCAGAACGGTCAAATCGAATCTCTCGAGAACTCTCGGATCCCGTTGGAACTTAAGTGGACGATTAACCACGGTCGTTCGCATTCGACGCGCATGCACACACCCCAAGAACAAAAAGAAGAAGAAGAAGGACCACCGCGGGGAAAAAGCAGCTCGCTGCTGTCGTTGACATCGAGCGTCGTACGGTTCACCGAGAAGAGGACGATATCTCGCCTCGATAACGAGCGAGCTATCCACGAAGTCACCTCTAGAAAGCCAGCGAGCTAGAGAGAGGGAGAAAGACAAAAAGAGAGCTACCCAGAGAGTCGTCAC
>JAITYT010000701.1:801848-821786 GCA_025433975.1 Liostenogaster flavolineata | reverse complement strand
TCTCTCTCTCTCTCTGCCTCTCTTGATAGATATTTCATTGTTTCCAGTTAAACGACGCACTCTGTGCACGGCCTTCCAAAGTTTTTCCCTTATTCATCAATTTTTAGGTAAATATTTCATGACTATTACCGGTGTCTTTAGAGTTTCTTTAACGTGCCCTTCTTGATCGTTGGTGATTCTTTGACAGATACGTACGTCTCTTAAATAATGTACACGTAGCGTGTAAGGTCACACGCGGATAGCAAGTACCTACCTAGAGAACTTCCGAGGAGTTCAGCAATTAGCATTTCTTGAATTTGTAGCAACGTTTCAAAAGTATCGTCGTTTCGACAAGTTTCAGATAACATACTTAAAGAAATAAGATGTGATGGCACTTGGTAAAAGAAAGTCGAATTCATGAGTCAAAATTGATCCGTATAAAAACAGGCAAATATTTCGATCAATTTCAACGATTTTAAATCCAATCAATGACACGCTTACTCTGAATATTTTCTCGTTTGAAATTTCATTATTTCTGAAAATTTGCAAATTTTATTAAACCATGGAAGGAAGCGTTTATCGGTTACTTTAAGATTCAGATCGAAATGCGAATAGTCTGATCCGATGACCGAACAGCGTAGCGATTAATAAGGATGTAATTATTTAATTTACTAATATTTCGATACAACGCAACGTCGTCAGAATTAATTAGCATAAATCGTTGACGCGATCATCGATAGACGCGTCTATATTTATCTTACTTGCAATTTAAAAGTATTACAAACACATATCGGAGTTTAATTCGAAGATTAAACAGTCACGATGACGAGACTGAGCGCGAACACCGACACGATCGCTGAGTATTCTTCTCACTGTTATTATTATCATATCCATCTTGGATTAATTTATGATTATTGAATTATCAGGACGAGTACTAATCGAGGGATTAAGAATCTATTGTATTAACCGCGGGTACCTTCGATCGAAGAATTGGAAAAAGCGCAAGTTAATTCGTATGGGTCAGACGATAAAACTGTTCTCGAAGTAACGTTTTTTCACTGCGAATTACATATACACGAGTACATAGAACGATTTGTAGTTACGATGTGAGACTCGATCTAAGGTTCAGCGAGTTCGGTCGCGATGCGAAAGTTGGCAATTTAGTAGGCGTTGAAAAGCAGCAACGAGTGAAATGTTATTTCGATCGTCGAAGTTAACGATTGTGCATAAGTGTATTTCGTTTATTCTTCATTCTTGCAGCCACCGATTCCTTTCCTTAGAATTTAATAAAAAAATTCAAGATTTCAAGAAAAATTGACGTACGACTGTTCTCAAGATCGCTGGCTACAAATGGAAATTAGCCGATGCAAAGTGGCGGGTCGAATACGACGGACGGTAAAGTCCTTTCCGTGATATACGACGATGTACGAATGTGTCTCGAATCGCATACGTGTAGGCGCACGCGTCTCGTAACGATGAACGAAATTCTTACGCTGACATTCGATCCGTGTTTACGATTTTGTTAGTCGCACGAACGGCGCTACCTAGTTTCTGGAAATCCGTCTGGCCGAGGAAACATATCGAATTACGACAACATCGGTTCGTTCAACCACGACGATGCTTCTTATCGATGTTTTGACTGGCACAAGAGACTTCAATCGAATCGACGCCATTGACAGTTCGTCGACGATCGTCCGTGGCTGAGCACACGCGGAATAAAACTCGTAATTCAGCCGTCATACTCTTCTACGTTCCGCGTAGTAAATCAAAGCGCGTGCTATCATTATTTTTTTACTATATATTTAAACCCATTATCCACCAATGTTCCATTTTTGAGACACATTTTCAAATTTCAAATTCAAAGTTGGTTAGTATGAACATCATTATACAGTTTATTTAATCTTTTTTTTTGTATTTTTGAATAACGTTATGGGTTAATATAAATTAAATTATTATATTTTATCGATATCTTCGTTCGTGAATCTGTAAATCCGATTTTCTTCTCCGACGCGATTTGGAGCCTTCGTCGTCAAAGACTACAAGGACGCGCGACAAGGGAGTCGCAGGCGCCACCGAGGGACGCTCGTAATCACGCGACGCGCGGCTTCGTTCTCGTGCCCTTTTCCGACGGTAGGCGGTTCCAATCCCTGAGGAACGATACGAATCCGTACGTTCGAAGGCTCCGATTTAATAACGAGCCGATGGAAGCGATCGAGCGACGCGTAGTGGCGTCGATCGTGGTACCACGGCTCGAGACGGCCGTTTCGGCACGGTGCGTCATAAATGACAGATTCCCCGAAGCTATTTCGTCGCGCATACGAAATCGACAACGTCGGCGGTACATCAATAAACCGCTACCAGGCGAACCGTCGCGACTCTACGTCGACGACGATATCTTTCCATTCCAGCCGCCTTCGGAGAAATACGTGATCGGTGTGATCGGTGCCGTCCGCTCCTCGCCTCTCTCCTTTTTAACGTTTTCACGCTTTCCCGGCGCTTCTGGGATTTGGATCGTACCGCTCGTCGATGGAGTACTTTTATCATCGCGTCATTTCGATAACGACTTTCCGAATTTCGACGTTTAACACTTTGCCGGCCGCTCTCGCGTACGCGTGACTTCTCTTCGCCAGCGGTGATGTTTTCTTTATCGTTACAAAGTTTTTATAGGAATACACACAGATGCTATTTTTAGAGGAACGATTGCTTTCACTGTTCTCCTTTTCCAATTTACCAGATCGTCTTTTGTTAAAATTTTACATTACTGCTAAAGTTCTACTAATTTTCTATTAAATTATACTAATTTCTGATGGCAAGGCATACTTTGATTAAGATATTTTGTTAATAAATACTGTAAATAAAGCATTTATTTTCCAAAGAAAAAAAACTTATTTAAGGTTCTAATACCAAGATTCTACCGAATCTGCGCGACACTCGCCGGCGCCAACCTAACCGCGATAGGATAAATGTGCGCTCGACGAAGTGTAAAAGGTCCTTGGCGATCCTTGGATTCGACAGTTCGTTTCTCTTCGTTTTCATCGTTGAAAAAAATCATTTCTTCGCGATTATTGAATTCTACCGTATCCGAAGCGCATTTAGTCGTAGAACATCCTTGGATGTTGCACCGGCAGATTTCGATAACGATTCTCGTATCCTACAGGATCGTCCTGGTTCTCTAAGATCGGCGACATACAATGTAACTCTTTTTCAGAGTCGTAGCCGAGCGAACGTATCGATTATAACGAGCACGGCGCCGCGATTCGACGGAGCAGGGAATGTTTGAACGATATCGTCCTCGTTCGAGCTTCCGGTAATCCTAATTGGGTACCGTCGCACGTCATAGCGGCGATTCGTAAATTGGACGTCGTAAATGTTTCTTTCTTCATCTCACGCGTGCATGCGTACACACATTATTACATTATTGGTTAGAACATTAAAGAAAGTTTCTTCCTTGATATTGCAGTACGCTCGTTTGCGTGTTACGTTCGATCTTTACGATTTAAACTTACAAAGGATCCAAAGTTACCTCGGAAGGGATTTTTATCGATGGATAACTTTAAATGTAGCTTCCACTTAACTCTTTGATTGCCATGGACGCATATACGCTTCCGGGAAGAACTCGCGACATGGGCTATAGACGCTTATCTACGTCCAGTAAAATCTACCAACGTAGAGCGTGCTTTGACGGTACGACAGAAGTTATTTGCTTTCAATCTTTCTAATGGACGCGTTCTTACGTTCTTTAAATCGTATGAAATTAATTGTAATTTTCAAGATACGACGTTTTCAAATCTGTGGATATATCAAAGTATTATAAACGATTTTAATAGCTGTTTTAATAACTGCGTGCTGTTCATAGGAATTTGTTTAATTCGAAGTACTTCGTAGCCGAAAGGTTAACGACGCGTATTTTATCGTTGCGATAAAATAGTTACGAATCGCGACTCGTGAGCATGTGCGTTTCTCTCGTTGATACAATGTGTCTCATAATCGTAGGGTCGTTGATAGAGCTGAAATCGTGAAAACGTTCGCTACTTTGTAGTGACGAGAGCGTTGTGAAAGATGACGGTCGTCGATATGTTTTATTTGCTCGATCGTTGCTCGTATTTGTTGAGAATCACGTGACGTACGATATCGTGGTTTAATAATGTCGATAGAATTCAACGTTTTAAGGTATAATAGAGTCTTCCGTATCCGAACCCCCATTATTCGAATATCGTGATGTCCGTACGTTTTATTATTCGAACAGCCGTTTCGTGGTGACGAGCGACGCAAGATTGTGCGGATGATCGGTCATCTGCCCCCTAGCCTTAAGACGACGTAAACTCTATATGTATATTTCAAACTATTATGCATCGAAGAATAGAAGTAGAATAAAAGAGATTACTTAAAAGAATTTTCTTTACATTTGACTGCGATATCGAAGAATAAGTAATAGCGCAACGCAAAAATTAATTAGAAACATTGTTTTTACACGATGAAAAATGTATGTTTCGGTATTAAAAAAAAATATAACGCGGAAAGAAGCAAAATTTTATCGAATAAAATCGTATAAATTAAGGAGCAAGAAGGAACGCTAGAAAGAAACATGGACGTGTTATCTCACGCCGAAGCATTTGAAATAGGGCTTTGAATATCAGTTTTGGGATGAAAAAGTAATGTAACTCGAAAGAATTATTTATGTTAAAAAATTATCCGATTTATTCGGAAAAAACATTTGAAATTTTTGGATATCGACACTTTGTTACTGACAACTGCGTTGATTTCTATTTAAATAAATGATATCCTGCATGATTATGATTTTAAAAAGATTTTTACTCTGTTAGCTCTTATAATTCGTAGAACGATTAGACGACGACGGGACGAGAAAGAAAAGAGCGAATAACACGAGGAAAATCGAACGAAGACGAAGAAATCGGTGCGCAATCCGTCATCGTTTTCCTATTTTTACCGCGAAACGTATCGAAATCTCGGGTCTTCCAGGAGGCGCGTTTACGGATTCAAAGGGCGTTTTTTTCAAGCGGCGCGAGACAAACGACGACACCAGTAGCAAAGGCGCATAAATTATCCTTCTCCTAAAAGCTCGAATACGCTGAATCCCGCTCGAATTTCAAGCATTTCGCGAGGAATTCATTCGCGGGAAGTTCGGACCGTTCCACGAATCGTCAGATGCGCGATAAGCGCGATTCGCATTAAAAATGGCGTGCCTTCGAGTCAATTTATGCGCTATCGATACATTCGCCTCGCGCGAAATTCGCATTTCCAAGTCGAACGACATCGGAGCTTCGACGAGCTTCGACGATTTTTAGCAAGACTTTCGTGTCTAAATTTATCCAACATCGTCTAAATCTAATTCTAATGTCGAAATTCGACAATTTTTAACAGGCCTTTCATCGACTTGTCTCTGATAAGTTAACGGAAAGAAAACGTTTTGGAAAGAGGTCAACGACCTCGTCGAGCATCGAATAAAATTTCACGATTTATCGCAGCAAAATTGGCTCGTTGCAATTTACGCATTCGCGATCCAAATTAAAAAGCTATCATTATTATTTGACCTTTCAAATCGTTAACAGGATTTTATTAACTCGCTTCTGCGAAATAAAAGCAAGAAACTTCCTCGCAAAACGACTAGGACGATTCAACGGATTCAACGCGGCAAAATCAGCTCGTTACGACTCACTCAGTCGCGACCAACTTTCAAAAATTGTTAACAGAACTTCCATCAACGCCTAGAACGTAAAAGTAAAAATTCCTTTTATATAGCAGGATCTTTCGTCGAACGACGAAAATGATCGCGCGAATTTAATACGACAAGATCAGCTCGACGTGACTCATTCGATCTTTCAGTATCGTTAACGGGGGGCTTCTATGGACTCGCCTCTGCGAAATAAAAGCAAGAACCTTCCTCGCGAAGCGACTAGGACGATTTAACGGATTTAACGCGGCAAAATCAGCTCGTTACGACTCACCCAGTCGCGACTTGGAGAGATCGTGGACCGGCGACGTGGGAGAATCGATGCTGCCGTCGTCCTCGCTGTCGGTGAAACTGGTGGAACCTCGTTGGCTCGCGGTGAGATAGGGATACGAGGCGCCCTGAAGATGATTGGCCGCCGTGCTCGAATGCTGGGACAATCGACTCTGATGGAGCTCCTGATGGGAGGGATAACTGGCAGAAGTGTGAGGCGGTAGCATCGGCACACCGCTCGCACCTCCGTACACCCTCATGGGTAGCCACGCGCTGTAGAGGCCCAGCGGCACGCCGAACCCTGCAAGTGTCGCTTTAAATGTCGAGACAGACCCACTGAGAACCGATTAACCGAAGAGTGAGGGAGAGAGGGGCGATCTTCCATGTTCGTAAGCTTCCGTTTGACTTATCGCGATCGATCGAGATTGCAAAAAGATAATCGTCGATCGTTGATGAAAAATAGAACCCTTGGAAATTATCTTTCAGATTTTTAGGAGAACGTCATCGAATTCTACAAGAGGGAGATGGAATCCTTCCATCTTCGATCGTCTTTGGATAGCGTTCGATCGTTACGCTTTGCTTATTTTTTTTGCGCGCAAGCGTCGAGTAGACGCGTTAGGTCGGATCTTTACGGTTATGATTGCGCCTTATTCGTTGCACGTATTCTCGTGATACCGTGACGCGCCGTGTACAAATTAATTGAACACCCGATATCGCGGCATTTCGCGAACGAACTTCTTGCTAATATTCTTTTGGTAACGACGGATCGAACCTATGGAAGAGACTCTGCTCATCTTGTCTATCGAATCGCTTTTCATCTTTCGTGTCTCCAAAGCAGCGCGTCTAACTCGCAGTCTCGTTGAGATCGAAGTTGATGTTTCTATCGCATCGCGTCGTTTTACATCGCGGTTTTCACGACACGGTGTTTTCAACTTGTCGATTACTTTTTTTACTGTGGTCTTCGAAGTTCGCACAAACGATTTTCGAAACGAAAAAATTTATCACGATGTTGCTCTTAATTTTTTAGCGGTCCGCTTAATCTCCTTTCAGTTTTAAACGGCCTTGATTAACTCTTTTACAACGCCAAGTTTCGTCGTACGGAATGAGTAGGAAGATGAAACGCGACGGAGACCATTTCGTTCGTAGAATTCCACCACCCACGATGAATTTATCGATCGATTATTATTACAATACTTTGCAACGATTTACGTATATGTCTTAGCTCTGATTTCGTTTACTCGCCCATTGGTTCCACTGAAACATGACTTTAACTCCTTATCTATTTAACGTCACACTTGTACCCCTTTCAGTAGTCACGGACTGCGCGTAAAAGCGATCGGCCTCGATGCCTTTCAGCTCAAATTCCCCCCAGGATTAACATGTAAAATTTGTCTATATTTTCGTGTACATAAAAGATCGAAAAAAAAAACTATCACGAGTACCGCGACCAGTCGATCGATCCACTGTAGTGGCCAATAGCAGCTAGAAGGTAAAATCCAAAGTAAATTCCAATCGAAGAATAATCGATAGACGTTCTCCGTCTATCCGTGGGGTTACTATCGACCCTGTCAGGCCCAGATTATCATCGCATTCTTAATCGTTAGACGAAGCAGGAGGAAACGGGGTTTCGACCCGGACCTGGTGGCAAGGCGGTCGCCGCGGCCGTCGCGAAATAATGTCGACGATAGAGGTACTCTCTGCCGTCCCGATCGGTGTCCTCCTCGTTGGTCCTGTCGTCCTGTGACAAGGTGGCGTCGCAATTATCCCTGGCGCAGCCTCCGATCAGGCTCTCGATCGTAAAGGGTTTGGGGGTCGGTCGACGTGCAATCGTCGACTCGGAAACGAACGAGTCCAGCTCGTCGCTCGCGGATCCAACATCTAACTCCGTCTCCTCCACGTTCGACGGCTCGACGACGTCCATCCTGATCAGATTGCTATTCCGATCGACACTGTTCGCCTCTAGGACGATCGCATCGCGACCTTGGGCTTCGATCGATTACGAGGGAGCCGCGTTGGATCCTTCCATCGATCCTTTGGTCGGTGCTGACGTCATCGTTCAGTTCGATCGACGTCCGACCGTTTTCCCTCGATTCGTTTCCGTGTGCTCGATTTTTCACCGTCGTAGGTCCAACATCGGAAAATAACGTGCCCAGTACGTGATCGTCGGTTATGTTCGGATCCGGAAAATGTCGAGACACAAACGCGCGTACGTACTTTCACGAGGATTTCGTCACATCGTACGACGACCGACGAACCGATAATCGACTCCGACCCTCGCGCAACATGGCGTCGACCGATTCGTGACGACAACGAGGTAATCGACGAGTTCTTCCCAGCACGCCAGTCGACCGTCAACTGACGCGAGCCCAACGATTCGCGACGCGTCGTTTCTCGGGCGACGCCGACGTCGTGGCGTGGCCGTGTCGTCACGGCCTTCCGCCTCTTGCCATTGGCTCAGCGTTCCGCCAACGACGGCACGCGGACGCGCCTCCGGCCGAGCGGCCGCCATCTTGGTGCCTCGTCGCGCGCCTTTTGTCCTTCCGCAGGGCGTCGAAGGAGCCGCGACCTCCGACGCGCCTCTCCCTCGTGTCCTCCAGGACGCGCCTTGAACCGAACCGAATTTACGCCGTTTATCCGCGACGACTGTTGGCCCTTCCTTCGACCCTTACGTCCTGGGACACGGATGCGATTTCGATCGTCTCATGAAAGTTCCACGGGGAATCCTTGTGGCGCTCCTTTTCCCCGATTCGTCGAAATGGTTTGTATGTGTTCATGGACTCGAGTCTTCGACTTTGGTGTTCTTCTCTTCAAGGGGTTGGTCGGCGTACGTATTCGTACAGGTAAGTTGTCGCTGGAACGCTTATCGATGGAGGGTCGAGCTGCCATCGAGGCTATGAGTAAAAAAAGAGGGGATAGCGCCTCGTTCTCCATCGACCGAATAAAGGTCCTCGTTAAGGACCTGTCGTGAGTGAGAGGAGGCGGCTACGTCGACCTAATGGGAAACATATTGACTGGCTTGGTGCTTTTGCGAGTCGAGTATCGTCGATGATAATAACCCGGTGCAACAGCTTCGTTCCGGCCTCGTTAGCTTATGGCTTATTTTACGGAGACAATGATTGCCCTTGCCGGTGCGCGGCTATCGTCCAGTCGCGCTTCCATCGACGCCGTTCTAATTGCAGCCACCCTTTAAACGTCGAGGTGGAAATGGATTATCGACGTCGTTAGCTGCGTGGTCCTTACGTTATAAAGCTTCTGAATCTTTTTACCTCCGAGTAAATTATACCAGACGTCTTCTCGATGGTTGACGATTCATATATATATGGTTGATAATTCGTACATCGATGTAAAAAACACTTCTTGTATTCTGATTGAAGTTGTTAAACGAAAAAACAAAATCGGAACTATTCTTGTAGCTTGCGGAAAGATACGAATTTATTTATAGGAAAATCGCTTTTCATTCAACGCACAGTTCCTAGGTATTGGAGTTTTTAAATATTTCGATGGATGTTTTCGACGCATTCTCTAAAGGCAAAACGTAACTGGATGCACTGTAAAATTAATCTTAACACTGCAAAATATCGCTTAGATGTTACGCGTTACCGCGTCCATAAAGTCAATATCTAAAAAATATTAACCCTTTCGATCGGCCGCAAGGAAACGCAACTGTCATTGATGACGTAATGACGCGCAAACTGACATCGTCCGTCAATCGAGCAACACTTTGACGTTTCTCGATGCAATGCGGTATTTAAATACATTACGAGCGCCTGATACTACTAATAGGAAGAAAAACGAGCATCGAAGCGGCGAGAGGCACAGCGTTATAAATACCCATGAAAATTTCATTCCAGGGCGAACCTATTTCGAAAGAACGACAACGACGACGACGCTTCGATTAGCAGCGGAATACGTCGAGCGTAAGATCAGCCATTAGGCAAATAAGTTCCGGGCGCGTGTCCTTCCTCGTTCAACGACTAACGACCAACAGCCGAATCTCGGAGGCGTTAAGTAGATTTCGTGATACGCGTAAACGCAAGATCGATCGTGGCTGACGTTTCGAGACGTCGAAAGGTACGCCTGGCCATTTATTATTGGAATGCAACGGAATGGCGCGCGCGATTTACGGCCGCGAAACGCCTTCGAATCGAGCAGAGCCGACGGCGTCGCTCGCCTCACCCTGACTAATCGACGGACGTATCGGGCTAACGACGACGTCACGTCGAAGCTCGTTAGCGCGACGCATCGCGCTCTAATTGGGCTCCGCCGAATCTAAAGTTAAACGGGCGAAGGCGTCGTCGCGTTCTGAGGCGCGTGCCCGAGTTCGAGTCGAGTCGGGTGGCGCATCTCGTCGCGATTAATCCAACGTCGTCGCGCGAGAAGGAGACAGACTTATAAATACTTCGCTAATTTTGGGCCGAGACGATCGAACGTCGATCGACGGAGCTGTCCGATGGTTTTCGCGATTGTCGGTTCGCGTCAAAAAAAATTTGTCTGTGAGCACGTCGGTGATTTTAGTACGTTATTGATCGACGTGAGAAATCTTCTATCTTGCCTATTTTATCGTTTAATTCTGATTGTTTAAGTCTTGGACCGAAGCAAAAGATAAGTAAAAGATAAATAATACTTTATTCTCGTTTTGGCTTAAGAATGTTTTCTTCCTTCGTTTGTGAAAAGTGAGGGATGGACAGTGTGTGGTCAGACAAAGTCTTGGTTGACCTTTCTCCTTTTTTTTCTTTACAAGCTAAGAATCCGGAACTGAAGATGTTGACAAAACGTTCATGGATGGCCGTTTAGT
Source organism: Liostenogaster flavolineata (assembly GCA_025433975.1). Classification (NCBI taxonomy): domain Eukaryota; kingdom Metazoa; phylum Arthropoda; class Insecta; order Hymenoptera; family Vespidae; genus Liostenogaster; species Liostenogaster flavolineata. Next base: position 811,050 of record JAITYT010000701.1, on the reverse strand, counting down.
CATGGCGTTAAAAAACAATTGAGCCATTATCGAAAAAAAAGGAATCGATTGTCACGAGTTAAGTTGAAATCTTTAAAATTCGTATTTATCCCGAGAAAAATATCTTGTAAACGCGACGCGTATCCCCGGAAGTTCCTTAACTTACATTAAATATAGATCTCGATTTTGCTATCGAATGAGACTAGATCGTAAAATATCGATTTGAAGACGGTGCTTCGCGATTCCACGTTTCACGCGGCGAGCGGATCTTACTTTTGGAAAGATAATTTCCGTACCGCGTAAGGCGGATGCAGATTTACGAACCGGGAAGTTTATCGCGCGAGTTAACATCCACGAGGATAGGGTACGGCGTTGCACGAAGAAGAAAAACGGAAATGGAAATTCGTCGGCGTCGGGAACGCGTGTTCTTGCACCGACAAAGTGCCACTTAACGCGTTGTAAAATCAAGAGAAAGAGACGAAGGTGCCCACGAAGCGGAACGGAAGATAGATACGGAGGGAGAGAGAGAGGGGAGAGAGAGAGAACCCTTGAAGTCACGTTCGCGGAAAACGCGGTTAAAAAGGGCCCCAAGTCACTGACACCTTCGAGATTTACGAGTTCTGACAAGAAGCAAATACGCGCGATAAGGTAATTCGAATTCTTCGAGAACTCCTCCATTCTTGCGATTATTTTATCCTGATACGGATTTCTCTCTTTTATGTTTCATCAATTTTTTATTTACTCGAACTTGCGACGAATCGACAAATTCTCCGAACAAACGGTCGAGACGCAAATAATCGTCTCTATTCGCTTCTCGTTAAATATTGTCTTTATTCCTTTGTTTTCTGCTTTCAAGATATTCGATGATCCCTACCGTGCGTTACGTTGATGTTCGATCAGACAATATCGGACAAAAAGTCGGAAAAATTCGCTCTGTCGCTGTGATTCGAAACGCGGGCAGTAGAATCTCGTTGGAAAGAGCAGACAAGTGAACGATTCTACGTAAGGCAGACAAGAGTCGTTCTACGAACAAAGAGGAAGATTTTGTAGAGTTCATTCGCATACAATTTTATTACTCGTACATCGTATTTGTATATGAACACGCTATCGCGTAAGTAAAAGCGTTCGTGATTAAAAGTGACGAAAGAAACAACTTTTAGCATCGTGGTTCGTCTTACTCTAGATGTCGCTTCGAAACTTCGAACTTGTATTTGTTCGACTAGGTCTCGACAGTGGAATACGTTCGTTTGATTTTTGAAAATAGAAGAATCAATGACTCGAATCAAAATAGCTAACCGGCAGGACTATCCCACGAGCAAAGCCTAGACTTGCGGTACAATTTAAAATTTGAACGAATTGAATAGAGCACTTTATTTCTCCTCTTTTTAGCTTCAATTTAGCCTCTTTATTTCTCATTATTTAAAAAAGCATTTTAGACGTGACACTTCCAAATGTTTCGAAGTTCGAATTCAAAGTTTCTCGAATTCGATCGAAATGTCTCGTTGCAAAGGCCGATCGCGAGTTCCACGTGACCGATCATCGAACGAAGTTTCGTCTCTTACGAAGGCGCGAGACGAGAGAAGCTCGAACGAACGGGAGGACGCGCCTCGATCCCCCGCGGCCGATACCCATCTCTCGTAAGTCAAATTGCTCGCGACAGTGTAGCGTGCGAATGCTCAGACGGCTCTAAATCTTGTCCCACGAAGTCGGCCGGCTCACTCGCGGCGACAATTTCCCTCCGTCGTCTTCTTTTTCGAGCGCGTAGGCGTCCTCGCGCGACCGTCGTTACGCACGTGTGAACGAAACGTCGACTCTCTTTAAGCGGCTTCGACTCCTCGTAACTCGCGATGCCGTCTCTCCTCTCTCGCTTTTACCATCGCTCGCTGAGCCAGGATCCTTTTTTAATTGCCTACCGACGTCGAGAGAGAGAGAGAGAGAGAGAGAGAGAGAGGAGGAGAAGGAGGATCTCGCCTTACATCGCGTTTGTTTTACGCGCGCTCTTCCACGAGCTTTTTTTTTTTTCTTTCTTCTCTTTCGTCTATTTCGTCGTATACTCTCTAGCCCTCTTCTCGCGGACGTCGGGGTTAATTCGACCAAAGTTTCCGCTCCTTTACTCTGTTTCCTCTCCGTCACGATTTTCTGTCTTTTTTCCATTGCGCTCCTCCGCGTTTCTATCCCTGTCTACCGTTGGTCGCCTTTTCGTATCGTTTTTTTCCTTTTTCTTCTAAATTTCGAGAAGCGGTAGTCGTTGCGACGGCAAGTCACCGCGCGATAAAACTCATCAAGCATTTCGTGGCGTTGTCAAGCTCGAGCTTGCGCTTACTTTCATCCGCGAAGAAAGATTTTATTCGACTAAAATTTCCGCTTCTCAGGATTTACTCCGTGCCGCGGTCTTTATTCTTTCGTCCTGCTTTGTTTCTTTCTCTCTTGATTTTTCTTCGTCTCGTTTATCTTTAATAAATGCGCGATTAAATCCTCGGCTCGACGCGAATCTCATTTTACACGTGCGAATCACGAGGCTAAAAGCGGCCGTTGTTGCGACACCAAGTTGCCACGCGATAAAATTCATCGAGTGTTTCGTAATGTCGTCAAACCCGAGTTTGCGCTTACGCTCAAACGCAAAGGGAAGGTTGCTTACGATCGGAGGGTGAGTATCGCGATTACACGCCGACGTATGCGCGTTTCGAATAAAAGAGAGAGAGAGAGAGAGAGAGAGGAGGGTGGGTAAAACGAACAAAAAGCGGGTAAGAGAGAAAAGGAAAGAGAAAGAAAGAGAGAGGCGAAATCGATGGTTAGGAAATTGGTGGGCGTCGTGAAAGCGAGACGACGCGTTTACCGCGTTTCTGTAATGGATTAACAGTTGCCCTCCCTTGGCCGGACAAATTATACGGGACGCTCGAAGGGAAGAACGACGCACCTATCGTCCTGCCAACGAGACGAAGAGAGAAGGAGAGACACCTTCGTGCGAGAATCGCACGGCTCGATAACACATAATCATGGTACGCGAAGGACGCAATTTGACAAATTTTTGTCTCGAAGAATTAGTAAGGACGATTGTTTTCGACCGGATCTACCTCGTCTTTTCTTTTCTTCCTTCTTCTTTTCCTAATTCCATGGACGAGGAATCAGACGGAAAATATCTTTATTTGTTCGTTTGAAAGAAGCTCGGGGAAAGGCGAGCATTTTTTATATCATTTTATACTATTTTCTTATTATTCTATATTATTATATAGAATATGCAAATATTTATTCCGTTCATTTTTTATTATTATATTATTACTTTAATATCAAGATTATTGGTTCGTTGTTTTATTGTATATCATTTTTACTTTGTATCGTTTGGAAGTGCGTCCTCGTTCAAATACGAGTCAATTCGCTCTTACGTTTTGGAGTGCTTCGACGGAAACGCACAAGCAAAGTATCTCGCTCGAGGGAAAATCGCCCGTTTTCTTCTCGATTTCGTAAGTCACGCGCGTCTTTCGACAAGAATTACGACCTTGAATCGCGATCGCGACGTAATCGTCCCGACTCTCGCGTATTTAATGCGGACATGTGCGTACCCTCGCGCGTCTCCTCCCTTTTTTGCGACACCGACGATCGATCAGCCTTTTTACGGAACGTTGACTTTACGAAGTTAGTGAATCGTGATCGCAACGAAACCGAGAGACGAGAGGAGGGAAAAGTTAGTCGAAGGACGAAGGATCCGATCGTCCAACGGATGTGATTTCGTCCTTCTTCGCGAACCCAAATTTTCTCAAATTCTCTTCTTTCAAATTGGACGGTTCATCCATGAAGGCGACGACGGTAGAAAAGAAAAAAAAAACTATTTTCGAATCAAGCGTCAATTTCAATTCCTTTCGATCGAATCGATCTAAGCGTACGCTTGTAACGGCGCATTGCGCAATTTCTTGCTAACGATGTTTCGAAGCGGGATCATCGCGCGACAACAGGTCGCGCTGGTCCATCGATCTTAAATCTTTCCGTGGGCGTCGAGCTCTCGTCCGTCGAAGCGAGCGGGGCAAGACGAGTAACCGATTGTTCGACGAGTTAGGAACCTACGCGCCTTGCAGTAACGAGACTTCTCGAGAACCTTTCAAAGCTGATTCGAGGCTTTGCTCGCTGGGTTTTAGGACGTTGTTCGAGTCCAAATGAGAACGATCACCGAGACGCTCGAAGGTAGATAAAATTTCCTTTCTTCGGACGACTAAGAGGCTCCTTCGAGCGGAATGAATCTTCTCGTGCGTAAATCCGCCATCGAAATTTCGTCCATTGAATTTATTGGGTTGGCAAGAGGGCGGTTTCGCTTCTAAAGCGTAAAATAAAATTCAATCTTGTATACGAAGAACAAACTTCGATCAATTACGTATTTCTCAATTTGTTCGATGATCCTTTGTCATTTTCCCGCCAATTTAACGATTTGCAATCATGACAGTGACAGAGGTAATTAAAAAAAAAATATAACGTCATCTAATTCGTAAGAACCGAGATTACTTTCTTGCCAGCCCGATATCTCTCCGTGATTGAGTCACGAGTAAAAGCGAGCCGCTTCGGAACGAGCAGCAGAATCTTCTGCGCCTTACCTGCTTGGAGAGGAAGCGTCTTACTCATGGGCGACTTTCAGCCGGCGATGGTGGCGATGGAAAGAAGGCGATGCACGCATGGCCGCCTTCATTTCACGCGTAATCAAAAACACGTCCCATTTCGCAGGCGGGCAGCCGGGCAAACAGAGCCCCTAGCGCATCACGCTCGGTGCTCCTCCCAAGATAGCACCCGTTTAGTCGTGCCTTGTACGATTAACTTGATTTAGACGCGAGGCCCGTTTAACGTCTCGACGGAGGATCCGTCCGACCATGAATTGGACTCGGCGTTTTTACGAACGCCTCCGAGACACGTGCGCGCGGCGTACATCGTACATCGTGAAACGACAGAACGAGTTTGCGTTAAACCAAGAAACATTCGCTATACCGTAATAACTAAGGCGTCTAATCATCGATACATCGAGAGTAACAATGGACAGATTTTCTATTAAGAATACCGGAAGGACGATGACATAACGAGTGTGTTCAGCTTCGAGGAAGTTTATTTATTTAGCAAAATAAGAGCGTCTAATGATTTTGTTAAAATCTCTATGGAGTTGATTTAAAAAGAGCGAGTAATTACAACGCGAAGGAAAGTAGAACGTAAAGGAAATTTCATTTTTATGCTGCGGGTTGAAAATATTTGATCGCTAAATTCGACTTCTTTGGAGAGGAGAAAAGAATTTTCATCAGTCGACGTTATTATTGTTAAATAAAAATCGCGGTGTTAATTTACGTTGCACCATGTACAAATACAGCTGCGAATTGGATATTCGGAAGAAACGAGGGAAGAAATCGTACGTAATAGGTTGCACCACGTATTTATACAAACCCCATACGCACGCGAAAGGGTTAACGAGGCTCGACCGACGCTTTATCGTCCGATGTCTTTTATTACCGTTATATCGACGTGTCGCGATATCGGTGATTATTGTAAAACGTTTCTTATTGTCTTGACGATTACGTGGATCGAGCGAATCGTCGATGCCGCTCTCTCGATCGCGATAAAGACTTCGTTTTCAAATACGATCATGCAAGCGTTACCACGACTCTTAAAGCCCGATTGTGGCGGCAGGTAGATCGTCCGATATTGTACGGTAGACCGTGAGCCTTCGAGACAGGGGGAGCGAGTGAGAGAGGAAGAGAGAGGGCGTGGGAGCAAGAGAGAAACAACGTACGAACGCGGCGACGCATGGTAATCACGAACTCGATTGATTAGCCGACAAAGTCGCGCCGACAAATTAGAAGAATGCCATCCTGGTCTCTCTCCGCCCCTAAAGCGACTCGAGAAAGACCACGCGCATACTCCTTCGCGTACATCGTCGAGTATAAGTTTCCCAATGTAATTTTCGCGTCTGATTCTAATTCCAGAGACGTTGTCCTTCCTCGATAAAAAAATCTTCTTCGAAAGATTACTATTTCATACTCGATTCTGCCGTTGTCGAATCGAAAATGGCCAGTTTTGGGATAGAATACGGTACTTTTACATTCTCAATGTCGATTTTTGTACACGCTGTCTCGTTTGCTCGCAAGGAGGAGAAATTTCTCCTCGAAGGAACTCATTTTACTCGTTATGCGTTCAGCCGTTCTCTTTTCGCTTGGTACACGAGCACAAAAGTATATTCCTTTGCATGAACCGTCGATCGTAAGTTCCTAAATGTTATTTTCACCTTTGATTTTAATTCCAGCGATTTCAAAATTTCCTACTAGATTTTGCTGTTGTCGAAAAGAAAATGGCCAATTTTGGGGTAGATAGAAGGACGACGATAACGGTACTTTTACATTCTCAAAGTCGATTTTTGTACACGGTGTCTCGATTGCTCGCAAAGACGAGAGATTTCTATTCGGCGGAACTCATTTTGCTCGTTACGCGTTCAATATCGTTTTCATTTCACTCGGGACGCGACCGACAGTGTGGAGAGGAAGGGAGAAGAGCAAAGACAACGTCGACGTCGACGTCGACGACGAGACGTAGATTATCTGGCACCAGAAGCCCTGTCCCTTCGGTTTGAACGCATCGACGTCCGTCGGTCCGTCCCGTGCATCCGAATGCGCTTCGCGTCGCTTTGAAGTGGGCCGACGGGTGCCGCGCGCGTCCCTTTGCCTCTCGTCAGACGCCTGCGATCGGAACGACGGTCTGGAGCCATGGGGAGCGGAGGAAACCCAATTTTCCAAAGGCGAGCTTCGCTTCTAATCTCCTCTCGTAACCGCGTTTCGACGTAAGTTCGAACAGCCTCCGTTTCATCGACGGAAGAAGCGATCGAATCAGGATCATATCGAGATAAAAAACAGAAGCTACCTGTATTCGAATCAACCCATTGACTTAAAGAGCCGGCGATTCACCGGTTCCGTGCAATGCTATTTTTCGACTCTTTCAATTAACCGTAGACTCATAAAAATGCATGGGAGATACACTATTCATAAACATTCGTCTCTCAGACGAACATATCATGTCGATGATTTTTGTTTGATAGAGTAGAAGGAGCAATAAAACACACTTTAAATCTGAAAAGTTGTTTATCGATCGTTAATTTTCTGAAATGAAAATGAACGCGATAGTTATTCTGAGCGATCGACACATAATAAACCGCGGTGATCAATTTAAAAGTTCCAAGTGTTTACGTATTTTGCGAAGTCTGTGAAACGAATGTTTATGAATCTAGACAGTTAATTAAAGACACAAAACTGTGGTCAAATCACTTTTATCCCTATGAAATCTCTCGATGTTTATCTCTAGATGAAATAAATCGTTACTAAGCGCAAGGAGATTAATCAAGGTATTCATCAAAATATTGGGTTGGTAAGAAAGTAACCTTAGTTTTTACAAATCGGATGACGTTATATTTCTTTCTAATGACTTCTGTCACTGTCATATGAGTCATTGAATCGATTGAACTTCGAACTTGAGAAAATCGAAATTAATTTCTTACCAAGACAATGGGTTAAACGAGTTCGCGAAGGCATCCCTTGGTGTTGAAGGGTGTCCTAGCAAAAAGGAACGTAGAAGGAAGGAGAATTCGACTGATTTCCGTTCGAGCGAAACGGAAAAGTCTCGATTGACGTTGAATCATCCTCGAGATCGAACCGATCGATTTCACTTACGCGGAGACGCGCATACGTGTTCATCGATGTAAGCGGACGGTTAACTTTGGTGGCGTAACGCGCTACCCGCACAAAGGATTCAGCGGAAATGTCGAGTATACGGCGAGTTCCTACAAATAATCCCGTCGAAGCTTCGGCACGCTTCGTTGGACGCATAAATGCCAGAAATCGTTCGAGCATGAATTACTCGCGTCTCGAATCGTCCGTACGCGAACGGATTCGGTTTCTCCTTTTCCTACGCATTTCCTCCCTCAACCATCTCTCTTTTCTCGCGTCGCCTTCTCCCATATTTCCAAATCGACGTGTACGTTTTAATCGTTCCACGGGGAGAAGAAACTTTCGCGTATCATCAAAGAGAAACGTTCGATTCGACGTGTTTCACGAACGAGTATCGTTTATCTTCGTAATCGAAAGCTCGTAAGCTCGTGCTCGAATTTCGAAGTACGATTTCAGTGCCCGCAAGCGATTTAAAGATTTAATTTCGAAGAAATTATACGTCGTAAACGACTTTTTCGTAATAATTTCGCCGATTGTCACGTTTTCTACGTTTTCTTCCGGACTCGTGGAAAATACAGTCAGTGACGTAATCACCGGGAATCAAGCGATACTTGGTTCCTCGCGCTCTTGCGTAGCTAACGATAACGTAAAGTCGGTATCCGTTTGGTCTTTCGAGCGCGATTTTCGAAAGGACGCGTCGTTCGCGCGGATTCTCGTCGAAGAAGATCGATACATCGAGGAAGTTCGTACGTGGAGGGTAGGCAGACCAAACTCAGACGAGAAAGCGCCGCGTACGTGGAAAATTTACGTCGTCATTTTCGTGGTTCGACGTGGCGCGAACGCGGAGCGACGAGGAGGAAAGTATCGTCGGGACAGTGCGAACTCCGTCGCGCGATATTAAGATGCGAAGGGCATAAAATATATATTTGAAAGTTAAATAGGCGAGAGTCGAGCAGCGCCCCCGCGATGGCGACGCCAGTGACGACGGAAGGGGAGACTGCCGTCAGGATCGGACGCGAGGGAGTGCTTTTTCCTTCTTTCGTTTTTTCTTTATTTATTTCTTTCCCGGCCTCTTGCCGTGTACGTTCATCCTCCTTTCTCTCGCCTCGAACCTCGAGGATTTTCGGATCTCGACGATTACCGGAGTCGATTATCGCTCCCACGTACGTTTTCTCCTTTTTCCTTTTCTTCTCCTCTACCTCGTCTTCTTCTTCTTTTTTTTCAATTATATCGGTTTTAATAGGGACGTGCATTCCGTATGCCACGTGCGCGCGCATAATTGCATACTGATAAAGGTCGCGTCTCATGCGTCGAACTCAAATGGAATTACAACAAAGTTTGAGTATTGAAACTCGAGGTGGATCTCGCGACGGCTTCGTTATCGACTTGCCGAGTCTACTTACCTTTCACACGAACGAGTCTTATTGACTGCTCGTCTCCGTGTATGACGTGGTTGGTATTCCTACGGGCGATCGTGTGATTTTGGATGCGACGTAGAGCGACGGAGATCGATATTCTACGTCGTTGACACGATCGTCGCGTTCTTT
>JAITYT010000701.1:760387-772583 GCA_025433975.1 Liostenogaster flavolineata | reverse complement strand
AGAGAGAGAGAGAGAGAGAAAGACAGAGAAGGTGGATGGGTGACCAGCGGTGCAGAGACGCGCATCTTCGCTCGCGTCGGTGTCTCTTATCGAGAGCCCATCGATAACAAGTCCGAGACTTGGCACGTCGCGTTAAAGATCGATGGAAGACGCGCGTTTCTTCGTATCGAAATATCGCTCCAAATGGTGGGTCTTTGCAGGGTCTACCTTTCGGATTTGGAGGAAACCTTTCGGATTCGGAAGAACGAGGGTGAGGAATTGAAAGTGTCGAGTGGTAGCCTCGGCGATTCGGACGGTGCCTGCTCTTTGACGCGCACGTGGTGCTTTTTGATATCGCGATCTATTTGAAGGAAAAAGGGGTTGGAGAATTATCTGGATCGGGCGACCTATTCGTCGAAAGGTTTACGGAATTCCGCCTGGTCACCCCGACGAGAGGCACGAAGCGCCACGCGTTTCGAGCGATAAAAGGCGAGGGGGTTTTGAATCCGGGAAACGGGGTGGAGAAAGAGGTCGTTTTCGATGATCCGAAGCGGCTTATTTTTTTTCCCCTTTCTTTTCTTTTTTTTTACTAGGACGATAAGACGATTTTGTTGTCAATTTGGCTATGGTCGCGTAGAAAGGTGACATCGAATGGAATTTATCTCCGAGGAAACGCGTTTTGATGCTCCGTTTGCGTTCCAAATAAGAGCTTCGAGCTAGACGTTCGGTAAAACGAACGACGGGGAGTCGATTCGTTTAGTATTTGGATTCATTCGATTGTCCTTAGCCTTTAATGTTTCACCATCGAGCGTCGATTCGTTCCGACCGTGTTTTGACCGTGCTTTCCGTAATTGCGTCGACGAGGAAAGGTGTACGTTCTTACTCGGTCAATGCTACGGATGAGTAAACGAGGACGGATAGCTCGTCCTTTGTGCTACGTTAAAATAGGCTAGCGTCGTGAACGTATATCGTCGTTGTTTCGAACGTAATAAAATTACAAGCGCGTATAAAACATTACGTATGAGTCAGAATAACGATGTCGGGTTAAACGCAATGATAAGCTTAACTCGATGCGATTAAGAAACGATAGGAAAACGGTGTGACGAGTTGTTAGGCAAAATTCTACGCGAAACGTATTAGAAACGCGTATCAAAAATTGGATCGCGTTTCGACGTGAAATCGCGCGAACGTGTCTCTTTCATCTAGAAAGAGAATCATGGAACGGGTGACAACTCGGCGCACACCGAGTCGATCGGTTGCAAACAATTCACCTTCGACGCGGTGCACCCGCATTTTTCATCCCTAGAAACTCTTACTCGATCCAACAAAACGATACGACGACGCTAACGAAGAAAAACCAAGTCCCAAAAATGATGCACGTACCAAATACAAACCCATATTTCTTCCGGGGTAGGAAGAAACGACGCGCCTGCCTCGAGATGATTCGAAGGTGCGAACCTTGTCATAGAAAAAAAAAAAAAAAACTATGTATTTACTATACCACGTCCGTTTCATACGGACGTGCCGCAATTATCGACGCTTCGTGCCTATCTTTGGCTTCGATTCCGCTTAGATGGACGGATAGCTAGTTAGCTAGCTAAGACGAGTAGGTGGGAGGAAAGATAGGTCGGTAGATGGGTGACAAGCGCTGGTATGGAGCAGGCACTGTGATAAGAAGCAATGGGCTCGGCTAAGAACGCGACGATATACCGTCGTAGACGGCGAAGAATTCGTAACGAAGCAAGTAAGCCACGGGGCTTTCTCGGTGGATCACTCACCGGTGGTGACGACGCTTGGTAGCACTCCGGTCGCGGTTACCGCGGAGGGTGTGTCAGGCGCTACGGTGTCCGCTACTTGCGTCTGCGTCGGCCTCGGATCGTAGGCCGTCGTGCTGTCGACGTAGTCGGTGCTGAGCTCGTAATTTGTCATCGCCTGGTGATTGTAATAACTCGAACTGCCCGTCCCGGGTCCAGGCGAGGCGTATTCGCTCCCGCCGTAGGTGTACCTGTCGTTTTTTTTAAACTATCAGTGCGCCGTCTCTTTTTCTTTCTCGACTCATTTTTCGTTTGCTTGCCTATTTCTTCGCGAAAAGTTCGATCGAAACGTTTATCTTTCTTTCTTTCTTTTTTTTTATCGCGTTCTACGCGATCGCCGATTGGTGAATGAAAGTTCGGAAAGAGTTCAGGCGCGTCGTTTAACGCGAAGAAGAAGAGAAAAAAGAGAGCAGTGGACGTAGCGAAACGACGATCGCGTTGGATGCGATAACGATGATGTACGGACAAAATACGCGATCGCGTCATTTTTCTTTGTTTATTTTTAGATGCTCTTGGATTATACATGCCATACAGGCGTCGTGGGATGTCGTCAGAGGTGGCCGTTTCTGAATACAAATACTGTTAGCGTAATATTCCCGCGACGGAAAAAGCGCGCAACGGGCGCGCATAATAATCGAACGAGAATAAGATAACGCTCCTTCGTAAGTAAAACACGATCTTAATGGACGAAAGTATATTATATGGTAAAAAGTAAGTAGAGCATTGCTCGAAGTAAATTAAGTAGAGCGTCGCCGCACGAGGAATTCTTTCATCGCGATAGGTGTAGCGATAACGACTTTACATTAATTTATAAATTCTATATTTTTAACGACGTTGGTGCGAATTTCATCGCCGCTGTGCGTTTTCACGAGTTTTCTAATGTTTTTAGAAACAATACGATAATTACGAAGGAGTAACGGCCAAGAAATTCGCTTCCGATTAATTCCGATTTATCAAGAGGTAATAGATAGGACGAAGAATCGCAGAGTGAAATTAATTTATGTATGTCGTGGACGTACGCTCGATCGAGGATAGAAGGCGAGGAATACCGACGGACACGCGATCGATCAACGATGCCTTTTTGCGAACGATCTGTGGCTCGGATCATTGAACTTCGAACTTCCATCGTGTGTCGAGCGCATACTGACCCGCCGTTGTACGGGTGGTGCTGATCCGAACTGCTAGGCGTCTGATGCTCGAATACACTGCTATCGGGAGCTGTTTCAGAGGCCGCTCTCATTTGCGCCCTGTGAAACCTCACTTCATCTTCGACCTTCTCCCGTTGCTTCTTCGACATGCGCCCAAATTTAACGGCTGAAACAGATAGAACGGAACGTATGCGTTATTATCTCTACGTTGATCGATTAACCGTCGATAGAACGAACTCGAAGAAAGACGAAACGCAGAAGCGGAGAAAACTCTCGAGCCGATCGTTAATCGATCGATTTGCGTAAAAGCGAATTTGCAAAACGACTGTCTTTTTTTTCGAAATAACCATGGATCGTTCGTAATGGTAATCGTTCGTTTTAAGAGAAACGTCTAATGATGTTATAATCGAAAGAGATAAAATAAAAAGCAACGCAAAGTAGTAGTCGACGATTGGAAATAGCCTCGGAAAAGTAAAACGTGCTCCAAGGTTTCGAACCTTGTCGGCGTAAGCACGTGCTTACTCTACTTAAGAAATCTGTGAGCTAAGCGTAAGTAGGTATGGGCGGTAACATCGAGCAGTCGATCGAGTTCAAAGCACGTGACTCTTCCCCTACTTTCCCCTTGCGAAGGAGAGCGAGAGAACGCGGAAGCTCGTCCGTGTCGGTGTCATTTTCTTCTTCTTCTTCTTCTTCTTCTTCTTCTTCTTCTTCTTCGCTACCGATGTCGTCTTCGTCGTCGTCGTCGTTACTTGGAGCAACGCACCCACCCGTTGGTTCGTGACGTCACGCGTGCCGATGCACCAAGGAATAAGTTAAACGTATACGTACGAACACGTCGTACGTCATAGGATGCACACAACGGCAAAAGGCCGCACCGTTTGCCCGTCTTCCTCGAACGCGCTTCACCACCGCGCTTCTTCCACGTGAATTTAACCGAAGGAGACTCCAGGATTGGCGAGAGACGTTTTTGGGCCACGCTCGCGAGGACGCGCGAAAATAAGGGAAAAGCTTCGCGTGTCCGTTTAATCGAACAAGACGAGGGAGTTCGTTTCCTCGTAAATCGATCTCGGCGTTCATTCGAGGCGTTTCTCGATAATCGTCGTGGAAAGCACATTTATCGAAGCTAATTTTTCGAACGAGTCGATCTATCTCATCGTTCAAACGTCCACGTTGGACGCCATTTCGTCCGAACGAATTTCGATCGTAATTCGAAGTAGTTCCTTCGTACTTAATTTCTTTTTTATTCCATCACCCCTCGTCCTTTTACCCTTGACGATTTTTCAGCAGTCGCAACCGGACTAGTAGACCTATTAATTGCGAGAAGAAGCATCGATCGAGTCAGAATGTGTCGATTATTCAGGATGCGCCTGTGTGGTCGGCCTATCGCGAATCAAGCTGACGGGGTGTCAGTCGGCACTGGGCCGAGGTCTGTTCGAATCGCGAGCGTCTCGAAGGCGCGCTCTACGACGGAGGAGCCAGAGAGGAGCCGCAAGAGGAGAAGAAAGAACGATGACGAGGGTGAAAGAGGGCAAAGTGGAGGTGGTGGTGGTGGGAAGGAGGGTTACGTGCGACGTCAACCGACAGCTGAACCGCTATCGGGATCGCGTACGACCAATGGTTCCCAATGTTGGGCTTATCAATCGTCAAAACGAGACGAGACGAGACGAAGGATTCGTTGAAAGCAAGCTTGCATCGAGATCGTTACGCTCGATTATTTTCTTCGACTGTACCGATCGCATTTATCGCGATACATGCGTCCTTTTATGCGTTGGTACGATTTTCTTCTTTTGTTTTTAATAAATGTTTATTAATATTAACCCATTAACCGCCATTGTCCCTATTTTGGGACACGAGTAATACGAATATTGTGAGTATTTCTTTATAACGATTATAGCGCATCCCGCCGGCGTCCAAAAAAAGGAAGATCATATTTTATAAATATACATCCGATATTTATAATTACAAATACGACATTTCATACGCATTGATCTGATATATATATATACAGATACGTGTACATATTCTCTCATTTTCTAGATTTTGTTGTATCGTGGCGGATAATGGGTTTACAGACGTTTATAAAGACGCATTCGAAATACGTTTAGGAGGATCTTGCGGTTCCAAGGAGCGACGTTTCATTCCGAAGCTGTGTTTTAGCAAATGACCTCGGTGTTGTTTTTTTGCGCTCGTTGAGAAGCGAACGGCTCGTTCGAAAAGTTTGTTTCGTCCGGTCGGGAAGTTCGCGTCGGGAAAAGGAGAGGAAATTCCTCGACCGAGCAGGACGAAAAATTGTCGGACGTTTTGTCGCGTCGAACGGGAATCGGGGAACAGCTCGGAACGGTTGGGAACCAGCAGCGGCTTGTACGACGCAGGAAAAGAGAGGGCGGGAGGAAAGGAAGGAGGAAGAAGGAAAGGCGGAGGGTGATCGACCGAACGAGGAGAAGGAGGGAGAGAATACGAGAAAGAAAGATACAAGAAGAAGCGAGAGAAGAAGAAACGACCGAGCGGAGGACGGATCAACCGAGGTAGAAAGACAAAGAGAGAGGGAGGCGAGGAGGGAAAAACAGAGATGACAACAGGAAGAGTAAACGTCGGCAGCGCACGATGCACTTTCTGGTGTTGCGCCGTTATGTTTGTACGTAAGCATGCGCATGACGCTCCTATTTGCAGTCTCTTCCATTGTATTCGATATTTAGTCGATAAACGACGTTTTAAAATAACTTTTATTTTATATCGTACGTATGCGATGCGTAGTAATAGATATATATTCCAATCGTCGCCACGGTTTCGTGACAACGCGACAACGTATTTTCGATCCTCTTGTCGATTATTACATTATACATTAAAGCTCGCGATACGCGAACTTTATTTTGCGCGATTTATTTCGCTATCTTTAAATGGAAACGATGACATCGTTTCCTTCGATTCAATTACATTTTTTAATCACACGTTTATCGTGCGTGGTACGTAAAACGTTTCATGGAACGATATGTATTAGGCTGTTTGGAAAGTCTTCGTTGATAAAAATCGTTGATGGAAATCGGCGGAGACTTTTACCGAACAAACCAATAGAAAAGACAGATTTAAGAGACGTAAACTCGTTTAACGTTGGATTCCTCGATGTGTGTTAGGAGGCGCACTAATTGCAGATATTTCTGTAGGAACGTATGGCTGCGCATGCGTATAACGCGAATATAACAGTGTGGTCTGTGTTCTCGCTATTAAAGCGCAAATACGAGCCATTCGGTCGACGTCTCGCATCCAAGTAGACGACGCGGAAAAGCGAAGAAAAACGTCGTTAAATCGACTTCCTGGGTTCTTGCGGAACAAACAAAGATTTACAAGGTAACGAGAAGAATTATCGTTCGATATCATCGACGTATAATTTCCGATCAAATATTCAAATTCACCACGACTCGCACAGAACGATCAACGAGTACAAGTTAAGTTAACCTCAAAATAAATAACATTATCGCGTAGCAATTACACGAGTTTACGACTTTCCGTGCGTAACGATTTGTTATGTAAAATAAAAGCGCACGAGACACCTAACATTGATATCTCCAACGAGATTCTTGTACATCGAACAATACGAGAGTGTTTGTGTAGAGAGAGGAGAGGAGGAGACGGAAAAGAGGCAAGAAAAAGATACGCTCAAGACAATCTGCGCCGTCATAGTGGAACCGTACGACGCTTATTGCTGTTTCTCAATCGTTCTCGTACGTTCGAGCGAGAAAAAGTCGAACGATTAAATATTTGCACGAACGATTAAAGTGGAATAAGATGCAACGAGATAATAATAAAAGGGAGTAAAACAACGCGAGATGGAATTCGCGCGATACCGTCGACCATAACTTCGCTCTAGCGTTAAGACGTACGAAGCAATATATTACAGCCGCCGTATTCCGGCTCGAGACTATCGTATTTAGCTTTTCGCGTTGCCTTCGACTTTCCTTATAATCGTTACGAAGCATACGGAGCAGCGACGTTGCTGTTATCAGCTTCTAATCTCAGACTATCGTATCTAGCTTTAATAACGTAATTCGCAACGGATAGAAAACACGCCGCAGGATCTTCCTTTATGAAGGCGATCGAACAAAAACCGGCCATTAGGATTGGCGCATCGTCTACCGACACATTATCGAGAATTTACGAGCGTTCTCGACGAAAGAACGGCCAAGGACAAACGTCCTTAATGCAAACATTTCCCTGATAATGACGATCGACTAAGAACCCAACGAAAAAACCAGCCACGAACGTTTCCTCGATCGCTGGGACGACGATATCACGTATTTTCCATGCGCGCGCATTTCGAGTCACGTCCCCGAGAATTTTCGAGAGTTTTCGACGAAAGAATGGCCAGCGACGAGCGTCGCTGCCGGATGCGCCGTGATTACGAGGACGGATGGTCGTGACGACGATCAAGGTCACCCTTCTTTACTTAACATTAACTCTAGTTACACGAACGGAATATCTAATCCGGAATTATTCATATAAAGGAAACACCGCGGCCTGTCGGTTTCACAGCTCGACGAGCAACGCAATCGTATTTCCTCTTACGTGCAAACGTGCCTACGTGTGCGATGTACGCGAGCGCGTGGAACTAAGCACACACGCACGCACGCACGCACGCATCCACCCAAAACCAATTGGTTTTCACGCTTAGACGCAGGTACGTTACGAAAAGAGACGCGTACGAGCAGACGGACGCACCGTGGCCGTATCTCGCGTCGCTGGCGCAGTTAGCACGCCTAAAGACAGCTCGTAACGCGCTCCGATAAGGTGCAGCGCGACGAGAGGAGGCGAGGAGAGGGAAACGACCGGAGGAGAGAGCGGCGCTCTACGTGGATGCGAGGGTGTAACTGCAGTCTGTTGGTCAACGAAGCGGTGGGGAGGGAGAGGTGGATAGTCACCGATAAAGGGTCGTATACCCCGACGACGTAGAGGCACGCGTGTCCATAGCTATTCTCGCGCGCGTTCCAGCCGTTACATCAGGCCTACCGTTCGTTTCTGGTAGGCGCGAGACGCTTGTGCGTGGCCGTGCGTCGACGTCGTCGTTCCTCGTCGCGCCTTCGATGCGTTTCGGTCTTGCGCGCCTCGTGCCTTTCTTTTTATCAAGGCGGGCTCGATAATGTATGCGAAAGCGAGCGCGATAATGCGATTAGAAACTACGTC
Organism: Liostenogaster flavolineata; assembly: GCA_025433975.1. Classification (NCBI taxonomy): domain Eukaryota; kingdom Metazoa; phylum Arthropoda; class Insecta; order Hymenoptera; family Vespidae; genus Liostenogaster; species Liostenogaster flavolineata. Next base: position 764,467 of record JAITYT010000701.1, on the reverse strand, counting down.
GTCGATGGAATCGCTCGTGGCTGGTACGCGCGTACCAGTATCGTGTTTGCTCGCTGTTTTCTTGAAAATATCGAAGTCGAACGAGACGGGACGATAACGAGTAAACCGCGCCGCTCGCGAATTCCTTCGTCTTTCGTGGATTTTCGTGCTTCGTTCGATTTTTATTGATCGCCATCGAGAATGAAATAATTTGCTCGGTAACGATAAGATCGAAATCGGGGAATAACTGGATGGATTCGTTGGGTAAAATATGGTACAATGTCGACGACGACGACGATCGGCGCGACTGAAAATAAATACGGTGGGAAGATTGGAAAGTAAAGAGGAGCACGTGTACGACCTTGTTTATCGGCCAAGAATAGATGTATTTGACTAATACTTCTTTTATTACCATAATGGTAAAATTTACACGTTTCATTGTACAGATAATTTGCGGACTTACAGAGATAGAAAAAAGAATTGCTCTCTTGAATGTACACGGGACGAAAGTTTACATTGTTTAACGTAGACCGAGAAAGCCGGTGAATTACGACAAATTCTAATAATAGTTACGTATCAAGAGAAGTATTTCTCGCGACGAACGATATCAGCAAAACGGAATTTCGACGTATCGGATCATAGATATGCGCGTACGAACGAAGATGCGCGTTTCAATAATTTGCAAAGGTCGAATACAGCACGAATAGATAATTACGTTAAATTTAACCAAATTAGATTCTATAGCTTTTCTTTAAATTCCGTAAAGTCCGCCTTTTTTATCGCGACGTACAATCGCTTGCGATAATTCAAGAAAATAAAATGCGAATGATTCGAAAAGGAACGTTCGACAAGAAATTCGAAGAATCCGTCGATCGAATCCAACCGCAGATATCGGCAAATTGAATTCTTTCGTTCGACGTTGGTAATTTATTTTCACAATTCCCACTATCGTACCGTTAGAAGCATTTAGGATAAAAAGCAGCCGTGGGATTTAAGAATCAAGCTGCCTTACGAACCTTGAAACTAAATAAATTCATCGCGAAATCGAGATCGCAAGCAGTTACAACCCTCGTCGGAATTCATTTTGTACGAATAGAATTTACATCGCGATGCGAATGCCTTGCTAAACCGTTATTATTCCTCTCGATAATCGATGCGTTTTTACAGGGAGGTACCGTCAGCCTTTTCGATACATCGACCTTGCGTCGTTTAGTGCCGAGAGCGAGCAATCGAAACGCGAGAAATAAATTCATGGGATGCGAGTTTGCTAATAAGATACTCGTATCTTTTAAATCGATACATACGATTTTGATAATCGCGACTACAAGGAAATGTACGAAACGAACGAGATATACAGTCGACCAAACGAGCCGCGTCTTTGTGGTTATCGATCAGAGTCGACGATACTTAAGAAGTTAAAAAGTTTCTTGTATGAAAAAGAAAAAAAAAATTAATTACTCGATCCTTCGTGGCTCGCTTCGTTTAATTAGTCGTCTTTCTTTCTTCTTCTTTTTTTTTTATCGCTTAACGAAGAACTATAAAGGAACACTTTTGACTCTCGAGACGGACTCACCATCTCTGGACATGCCGAGGCGTAGGCACTTTTGTAACCGGCAATACTGGCACCGGTTTCTGTTTACACGGTCGACCACGCAATTCTTGTTCCGCGGACATTGGTAGTTGACGACTGATGACTGGGATCGCCTGAAGAAACCTTTGCAGCCTTCGCAGGTGATCACGCCGTAATGGACGCCGCTGCTTTTGTCGCCGCACACCTTGCACGGGATTATCTCGATCTGGGCTGAAAATCACAAAAAGAAGACACCTTATCGATTTTGTCCTTCGTACGATCGGCAAAAGTAAAAAGGAACGTCTTTTCGAAACAAGCTTGCGAACGGAATCGCGACGGATGATAGAAAATTAACTTGGCAAAGATGTAAAGGATGTACTTAAGTATTTAGTGTCATTAGCGAAATCATATTCAACGTTCGATATTTCACGATCGAACGTAGCTTCATTTTTGACGAGATATCGGTCGACCTTTAACTTTTTGAGGCATGGAATTCTAGATACTAAAAAACCCCACGTTGCGTGGAAATTTTATTCTTATAAAATTGAACAAATTAGATCTATTTTAATTAACGGAGAAATAAATTGAAAGAAAACGTTTAATTAATGCTAGTCGTTATAAATTTCTGTGCTTCGAGTAATCTTAATTTTTCAAAATAGTGTAAAAATTACCCCACCATGTAAATTTAAGTATCAAAAAGGTTTTATCTCTGCCATGTTTTAAAGGGACAATACGGAGTGGGCAATTTCATACATATTTCGTTAGCATTGCAATTTTAGATTCTCTCGTGGCACGGTACTGTTCACACGAGAACTAAAGCTTCTTCGGAAAACGTGCGCGTTTCTCTTCCACCACCTTCGATAATACCTAATTATCAAATATCCACTCTATAGCATCGTTAATCGATTTACAGATAAAAAGAGACAAATGTCGATCCTCGCGATTTATCTTCGAGATCGTGCGAAGTACGAGTGCGAGCATCGGGTAAAAAGAGGCGTCGTCGTTGCCTCGATCGATGGTAGAGCTCGATCGCACGATCTAAACGGAGTCGCGCATCGTGTCGTTCGAATCGCGTCTAGGATAGTACGAACGGAAGCCGAACGAATAATCGCTCATAAAGAGCTCGTTATTAAGGGGCAGCGCTTTTGGCGAGGGATCGCATAACGAGCTTGCATCCGAAATGCGCGATAGCTCGAGACGAGGTAGACGCAAAAGTAAAACATACCTCGAACGACTCGATCGATGCTTTGGTCGGTGCGAGTAGCCTTTCACGTGAAACGTTCGAGTTACAGGAAAGATATTCCATCGAGTTCTCCTACTAGACGGAAAGTTAACGACCGACGAAGCTCGAAGTGAAACTTTTCGAAGCTCGTACGACTTTTCTCCTTCTTTTATCGAAAGTATTTCGAATCTCGTTGAAAAGATCATCGTTATCGTCTTTGGTGGACGCACTTAGACTCTTCGCTTTCGTTTCGCGTCGAGAATTGGCTACGATTTCGATAAAGCGAAGAACCATTGGAAAAGCGACTCTCGATCCGATCGCATCCATCGCTTCACGAGGCAGGTCTCGACGGTAGGCGCGGATCGGCCTGAATCCTAGCGATGGGACGACAATAAAAAAGCGACGAATTCCCAAGCAAGCCACGGTATTTTTACTACCGAATTTAAAAGATCACTGACGCAGTCGAGTACCTCGTATCGAGTTCGTTTGAAGCCTGCGATTGTCCGCGGCTGAGTTCTCGAGGCTCGTCGGCTGAAAGGATCCTCCTACCCTCGTTCTCGGTTCCTCCCTTGGTTGAGGGCTGGTGCTATCGGCGCCCCATGTCGGCTCACCGAACACCGTCAGACTTCCCTCCATTTACGATTTTCGTGCGTCCCGTAACCTCGTCATCGAATGCTCGTTCTTTTCGTTCGTTCATACGCCAGAACATAAGTACGCGAATCACGTGGGGTCCTACCGCGAAGCACCAGGACAGTTCGATCCTTCGAGGAGGAACGAGAAGGACGAAACGTCACTCGACCCCGGCCGAGGGTCCGTTCGTGACGTTCGACGTATCTCCATCGAGTGTCTTCGACATCGTCGTCGACGTACCCTCGAACACGGCTTTCGTCGATCGGTGAATCAAAATCGACGTCGCGACCATCGACTCTAGTCATACCAGAAAGTGACTTGATGCGATCCTACTTTAAATCCATCGACGAAGTCACGAGTGATTTTCTCGTGGAAACACGGAAGGGAGGAAAGGGGAAGGAAAAAAGGAAAATAAGAGGAGGAAGGAAACGAAAGGGCCAAGAAAGCGGCGCACGCCGCCCTCTATTTTCGTGCGCGACTCTCTCAACTGTGATGCCGTCTACTGCCTCACTATATGGTCGAGCTATGCGCGAGGACGACTCGTCGCGTGCGACGAAGAGAGAGAGAGAGAGGTAGAGGGATCGAGCGCTGCTTGTGCGAGAAAGAGACGGTGAAACCAGCGTACGTCGAGCAAGAGAGAGACGGATGCACCGAGTCGTGCCTTCTCTGTCCTTCATAG
>JAITYT010000701.1:742958-754733 GCA_025433975.1 Liostenogaster flavolineata | reverse complement strand
CGCTCGCTCTCTCTCTCTCTCTCTCTCTCTCTCTCTCTCTCTCTCTCTCTCTCTCTCTCTCCGTCCCACACGCAGCGCTCTCTGTCGCGGCGTTATTGTTTCTCCGCTCCTCTTCCTCGTACATCCCCTGGCCCTCGATGCGTTCGCTCCCCTCCCTTCCGCCGCGATGTCGTCGGAACGTATCCCCTCCACTACTCTCGCGACGCTCCCCACCACCGCGCGAACGCAGCTTCTCGCTTCTCCTTCGCTCCCTCCACCGACCTTTCCATTCCATCGCCCCTAGACGGCGGACGCGTCGAACTCTCCCTCCTCTTCTCCTCCCCCCTCCTCGAGCTTTTCCTACCGCTTCTCTCCTCTTCCGCCGCGTCCACCGCCCCACCCTTCGACTCCTACCGGTAGCCGACCGGCCGACGTGTCCCTTTCGCTCCTTCTCGCCATTTATTGCATAACCGTGTGCGCACGAGGTTGCCAACCTGCGACGCTCGCGTAATACTCTATAAATACGTTTCGCAAATAAATAATCGCGCGACGATATGACTCTCGCTGTTGCTCGCGACGATTGCAACCGCGATACTCGCGTTGATGCCTTCCCCATGCTGGAATTCGTGCGAACGGACCGACCGGGAGGCAAACGACACGGATAAACAACGATGGCGCGTGCGATTGTGAATACGAGATAACACAAGGAAACGAACGAATTGTCCATCTCGATCGAGATTACTCGTGGATCTTTTTGGATCATGGAGTAGGGCGATAGGATAATTGTCTTCGATGCGAGAGAATCGGAAATCGACAAAGTGCAATCGTAGTCGCGTTGCTTCGTTGAATTTCTGAAGTCTCTCTCGACTCTAGAGTATGAACGATTTTAAATCTCAAATGACGAGGATCGGTCATCGATTTGCTGTAACCGTTCGATCGGATCGATCGGTTGCGACTTCGTCGAGGATCGACGGCTTCGTTACAACGCAACGATCGGTGTAATTTGGTTCGAAAGAAAACGCTACCTTGAATCCTTGACGCGTTTACGCTTTGGGATTACCGGGTCGGAATGGGGCGAATGCTTTTACTAGTCGCAGTCGCGGTGACGATCCGATTAGAACGCGGTTTCTTCTGTTTCTTTAAAGATCCACCGCGTGAATCCGACGATACTATTTGTACCGTTCCACGATCCTCGTCGTTAATACTGGTTCTAAAGACCTTTAAATATATCCCAGAATGATCGGCTATTTCGAGGCGAAACGATTCGAATATCTCCGGAATTTTTTTACTACGTTTCATCACACACCGATCGGAAATATATTTATAAATAACACGAAGGAATAATATTTCACGTGCTTTAAAAAGTTGCGGTTACGATCGCTACCATATTTTGCTAACGCGATGTTAATTATTGCTGTAATTATATTACATCGACAATTATCGCATAATAACACGTCGAGTATCGACAGGGCCTCCGATGATTGACAAAATAATATGTCGATGGTATACATTTTTTGTACGTAATTAAATATTCTTCAATTTTTTACTCGATGATCACGATTCGATGTAATGGTTATTTAAAATTAAAAGTTTGCGTGAAACTGGACGTGTTAAAATTGCGGAAGATATTAACCCGTTGGCTGCCACGATTCCCATTTGGGGATTTTGGAGTTTTACGTACACCACTCGGCGCCAAAAATGTGCACATATATAACTTATATGGCCAAAAATTAAAAAAAAAAAATTGGCAGTTAATGGATTAAGATCATCCGAACTTGTACGAGAAAGGATTTCTGTGGTAGAAGAATCACCGTCGTCGAACGCGTCATTTTACGGACGGTTCGTCGATCGAGATCGAAGTAGTCGCGGATCGATAGAGTCAGCCGTGGCGCGCACGAACGTCGCGTATCGATGGAACTTTGATCGTCCTGAGCAAACCGCCGTTTGCCGTGGAAAATGCGTTTCATTCTCGAGTCGCGACGTCGACGGTACGATGACACCGTCCGTTAACTTGTTTACGTATCGTTTACGAACGACGTTAACGATCGAGGATCATCGTGCAGCCGCGGCGCTATAAATACCCGCCTCGTGTTTTGCACGTTCTAGCGTCGAATCGAGTTAATCCTCGGGCGCGTAACCGCGGAAGGAAAACGAATTTTTCCCGGTAAATTTCGTTCCTCGTGGACGAGCGGTAAATCAACGAATATTTCACGAAATAGTTCCTTTAGAAGTATATTTTGTTTTATGCAGAGCGGAAAGCAGATATCGAACGTACAAACGAGCGTTCTGAATCAACGCGAAAAGAAGGAGGCTCGAAAAAGCCAGAGATTCTCGTGGTCTCGTCGGCTTATCAACTTACCGTTCGATCCTGCTACCTTCGTGAAAGCACGACTCTTTGGCACAACAAGATTACTTTATTCGATACTTTATTCGATGACTTTATCGGATATATTCGATATTGGTGACTCGCGAACGTTCGGTGGCGATGCGTGGGCCTAATGCGTTCACGACGAGGCTCTAAATCGTACGTTTCTCCATCAGGCGTGTACTCCTACCATGATCGTAATTACCTCGTCGAGTAGGAAATTCTAAACGAAAGTTCAGGATGGATGTAGTATTAATTATAGTATCAATTATTCAATCGATCAAATTTCCTTGCCTAATTTTACCGAGGAAAAAGAAGCTGCGGTTAAACTCGTTTGTACCACTGGCGGTACATCTCGCCTGACGAGACAGTCGGGAATGTACATGACACGTGTTTAAAAAACGTAACGTCATCCAACGAACTTCGAAAATAAAAAATACGATACGAGGAAACGAGTTAAATCGATAAAGTAGGTACGGATGAATCGTCGTTAGGGTATTTTCAGACTGTTTATTTTTCTAACGACTGGCTCTCGGCCGATCGAGCAACGCAATAATATCGTGAAAGTTCCGCCTCGTCCATTGTGTTCCACTATTTTCAGTACCATTCTATTCTATTCTATTCTATTCTATTCTATTCTATTCAATTCCACTCCGTTTCATTCTGCTCTTTTCGCGACGGCGACGCCGGCGCATCGTACGAAGCCTACCGAATGACGAGTTCGTGGCGAGAAGTCACGAGTACCGTGAATCGCGAAACGTATGTAGGTCAGGTTGCGGAGTAATCGGTACGAAGGTAAGATCTCGACGGCGACTCGATCCGAGGGGATTTGCACGACGGTGCGAATCGACGTTAGGAGTACGCGTTTACGATCGAAAACAATGGCGTATCGACGAATCTCGTGGATCGTTATTAGGAGACTCGAAATAATTTCGAAGATCGCGTTTCGACTCGTTCCATCCGCGAGTTGAAATTCGAATCGAATAAAAATTTTAATCGCCCTTTAAATCGAATTCGCAGAACGATTGGACTCGCGTTTCCGGAACGAATGGAGCCCGGACGTCGATGAAAATGGACGCTTTAAAAGTTGCAAAACTTCGAACGAAGCGAGTCGAAGGGTCTCCGCGATGCGTGATAGACGGTCGGTTCCGTGAACGAGCGATCGGTCTGTCGTCGAAGAGATATATTAAGAAACGACTTCTTAACGAGCGCGCGTTCGCGCCGGCACTCGTAAACTCTCAGTGCGCGACCAATCGTGGCGGTAAAAGAGCGATAATGGTTATCGCGTCGTTTCTTGTCTCCCGTTCTCATCCCGCGTGGTTGCGCGTGTTCCTGGAACGCCTTGACAGAGCGTGCATGGAAGAAAAAAAAAGAAAAAAAGAAATCGGGAAAAGCGATCGTTCACGGAACCTTCGTCATCGTACGCGATGTTCTCATTTCGACGCTTGCTACGACCGTAAAATTCATTTCCTTACTGCGATAATAACGACAGCAATTATCCAACATGTTTATTAAAATCAGTAAAAAAAAAAGAGTGATGGACAGCCATAGGGAAGATACCGCACGTGGGGCGGCGGCGGTACGCGCTATGACCATGAAATACGATTAATTCGCTGCTTTCTCTTCAGTTTCATAAAGGACGATCTCGATGCTGGATTTCACCGAATCGTCGAGTGCCTTTTCGAAGGAAGGAAGGGAAGGAGGGAGGGGGGAGGCAGATTCGAGTCGTAGCTACAAAAGAGCCGAAACAAGCGGCAGGATGAATCGCGTGGTTGCATCGTTACGTAACGGCGCGTCGGTGTGCCGGCAACAAGATGCAAAGGCGCGGTAGTACGCAATCTCGAAGGAGTACCGCTCGACCGGCGTACAAGAATGACCGTTACAGTTTCCTTAAGCGAGCTACGGTGTGGCAATGTCTTCTTGCGACATCGCAACTCAGTCGGCGCAGGGGTAGACGCAGGTAGACGTGCAGCGTCGTGGCACTGTTCGATCGACCAACAGATAGACAGACGGATAGACAGACAGACAAACAGACCAACCGACCGACCAACAGACCGGTCGATGCCAAGATCGTGAGGCATTCGGTGAGATTTTGGGCCGCGCGGGACGCGAATAGCACGAAATGGCGTTCCGCTTCCGAACGACGGAACCGTGCCATTCTCAGTCTCGTCATATCGTTTTGCCGTGTCGCAATTCATTTCCAACCCGAATCGAAATTTATCATCGACGCGTTGGGTCTCCTCCACGTTTTCATTCTACATCGTAAAAAGCGAAAGATTCGATCGACGCGTTTACCATCACGTTGCGCCGCGTTACCTTGTGCATCGTGACGGTTGAACAGGCGCACGCGCGGTCTAAAATTCGGTGCTCGTTGCCGCGTGGCGGATCAAGAGATTTTTCAGACGTTCTCGAGAGGGTCTGCCCCTCGGTGCGTTTGAACGTCGACGATTGCAGGAACTCGATCTTTTTCGAGTGGACTCGCGATCTTTGGTAAAGCGTGCCGGACGATCGACGGATCGACGTTGACTCGACGTCGACGTCGTCGCGCCGCGAAAAGTCAACGTTTTTCCGGCGGTCAATACGAGAAGCCTAGCTAACTGGCAATCGGGATGCCGGAAGGTTAGTAACTTGGTCGGACGGTGAACGACCGGGGGGTCGGCGCTGCGGCTGCGCCTGCGCCAGGACGCCGCTGACCCAGATGCGCGGCAACGTGATTGCCGAGCTCGGCGATGCTCGACGATTCTCGGCGACCCTCGGGGTCTCTCGGCGTGCGCTCGCCTCGCGGTTGACCCACATCGCGCGACGTCGACTGCGACGACTGCGACGACGACGACGACGGCGACGACGGCGACGACGGCGACGGCGATGCGTCGCTCCGATCCGTTCCCGCCATTCGACTTCGCGTACTGCATACGCGCACTACCGTCCATTTTAATCGTCCTGAGGGTAGATCGACGTTTTTCCGATTTAGCTGATTTTTGTTTGTCCAATTATTTTCCAACCAATGGCAGTCTGGCAGGAAAATTCTCCGGAAGGGGTTGGAAAGGTGTAATGAACTTCGAAAGATTTTTTAGATCTAATTTAATTTTAGGACCGCGCAAAATACGTAAACACTTGTAACTTTTAAAGCGATCAGCGTGGTTTATTACGTGTCGATCGCTCAGAATAACTATCGTGTTCATTTTCATTTCAGAAAATTAATGATCGATAAACAACTTTTCAGATTTAAAGTGTGTTTTATTGCTCCTTGTATTCTATAAAATAAAAATCGTCGATATAATATGCCCGTCTGAGAGACGAATGTTTATTGATAGTGTATCTCCCATGCGTGTTTATGAATCAAGGGTTAATTCGTAGGCATCGTGTACTCCTGATGTTTATTTTATTCTTTCGTGTCAAATAATTTGCGTAAAATTTGACCTCGACGAGTTATCGCGGAGAAGGTGAAATTTTTCTTCGCGTGCGTCGACGATTTTTGCAAACGTATTTATCGAGGATGGTAAACAGTCGCATTTCGAAATACGTTGTCGCGTGGTGGAAGCGAAAGTTAGGCCTGTTCGACTTCGTAGAAGGACAGGAACGGTAGGACGATTCTAAGGCGATTCTTCGATTGTTCTCCTCGTCACGAATTCGTCGTTCCGTAGCAAAGATATCGGTCGACCCGTTTTTCACCATTCTTTACGAAGGAGCATTACGGTCCGAAGCGTTTTGTCTTTGAGATCGTTTTTCTCGATTCCAGCACCAACACCGGGTAGCTCAACGCGTGCCACGCGCGATACCGCGCAGTTTCGAGCCATTTAGGGCCGATCACCTCGAGCGCTGATTAATACTCCAGAGCCACGAGGAGAGAGAGAAAGAGAGAGAGAGAGAGAGAGAGAGAAGAGGGGACCCACGGACGTTACGGTTCTCGTCTTTGGGATCTCCAAGGATGCGTCGACTCGTCGTCGTCCAACGGATCTTTCAGCTTTTATGCCGATCGACCGGACCGGTTTTACGCCGAGACACGGCACGTCTCCAGTCATTCGATCTTTTCCATTTTCGCATGGCTTCGTCACACGTATTTTTTTTAAATTTGGATCATCGCGTAAAAGTTATCGATCGCTTCTTAAGAAGACTTCTTACATTGATAAGAATAAGAAGAAGCTTTTTACGGGTTCCAACGCGCACCTGTTCTACCTATTTCCTGGCGTGAATGACGAACGTAGGTAGCAGGTCTATTGTTATTGTCGAAATGGTCGACGAACGAACGTTACGAGCGATATTTCAACGAGATCTCTTCTCTCTTTTGGCAACGAAGACGGACCTGCCCCGTCGTCCGAACGGATGTGGTTCTACAGTAAATCGACACTTACTATATGTCACTTACTACTTCGCGTTTTGTTTCGACGTTGGGAATTTGTTTTGTTTCGCGCGTAACCGACCGTAGCGGCGATCGTTTTGTAAGCGTTTAAGATTACGTCGAACGATGACGTTCGGCCTTCCAATGTCGAAGACCTCTCATTATCGGTTCGTAATGTTTGCTGGAACGTTCAAAATATCGCTTAATAACCACCTTGCGGAAATTCGTTTGGCGATTATCCTTATCACTGCTATCAAGAATGTTAAGAAAAATGATTATTTAAAATATGATATTCGATGAATTTACGTGGAACGATACCCACGATCCAACGGATTTTTCGTTCCAGTTTGCATTAGTATTTAAGACACGAAGGGATCGATTAAATAAAAGAAGAAAAAAATGATCTTAATTTTGGCATCCATCGATTTTTGGATACGAAGAAGCTTTCTCGTAGATTTATTCCTATACGCGCATTCGATGTTTGGTCGCAATGAAACTTTATCCCTGGTTACTTCGGATAAGAACTTCGAGATGAGGAAAAATACCAAGCGTGTTATTATCGTTTGAAATATATTTTTATCGATTAACTTATTTCATGGATCTCTCGTTAAATTCCCGGTAGAAACGATTACCGTAGTGGTGAATTCCACGTTCATTCCACGAGTAACGGAAAATTGAGAACTAAAATTTCGATGGTCACGCGTCTTGAATTTCGAGTTCGAGTATCCTTCGAGTGATACATCGAGCACGCATCTTGTATGTTTTCGATCGACCGAGGCGAGAAGATTCGCCACGATGAGGTTGCATCGTGTGACAGCCACTGGCAGCAGGCTATAAGGAAAGGAGTATTTCACGCGAGAAAATAGATGCGAGATCTATATTTATCGCGTTTTCTCTCAAGGGATGCTCCTCGAGCGAAATTATACGTTTCGCAAGAATGACTGATTTACGGATTTGTAATTCGACGAGAACGACGACGATGTGTGCGACCAAAAGTAATTCGTTTAAAAAGAAGTTTAATATTCGATACGTGCAACGCGATGTACAATCGTGAAAATAAACGTAGAACGAATGTCTCAGGATCGTTACATCGCGTTCTTATCGTTGAGGAACGAAAGACCAACTTTCGGGAAACTTATTACGTCCGGATGAAAATAACTCGTCGCGATAGCTTGGATTATTAAAATTGACGTGATGGTAGAAGGGTTAATTAGCGTCAATATTCTCCTCGTGGCTGCGCGTTTCGCGTAATTATCCACTTCGTGGCATTCCCATTTCGTCTTGTCACTAGCTGCTAGCTTTATCGATATTTTGAAGTTTCAGGCGGCCTTCGAAAGCATTCGCTGGATCGAACCTGACACCTTCGATTCGACATATCGAGGGATAAAAAGGCGAATCGAACGGACGGGCCCCTTCTTACCACGAATATTACGAATCGCGTTGCGAAATTCCCAGTCTGTCCAATGGCGAGTCGAGACCAGCGAATGATTTTCCGTGCCGCGGCGCGTTCGTGTTCTTTTCTTTTCGCTTTAAAAGGCGTCCACTTCGTTACCTACGCAACTCGAGTGGCAAGTCGAGCATGGTGAAATTTAGAAAGCACGCCCGCATCGACATGGCCACGGCCACGTGGATTTAATACGCGCGTTTCGGGCACGCGCACATCGACGCTCTACGTCAGCCGCCGAAACTCCTATGGCTATTCGAAACTGAACGATTTATCGACCGAAGTGTCTCCTGCATCCTAATCCTCCTCCGACACGTTCATCTGATTTGGAATAATCGATCCGAGGGGAACGGACGAATTAATAAGAAACGCAAAACGGATATGCGTTTGTTAATTTATCGACGTTAAGTTATCGATAATCGGAAGGAAGACAGCGCGTTCGAGAATTAATCGAAGTTCTACGATACCCATTGAAACGTGCGTTTTTTTATTTATACCGTTTTTACCGTGAAATCCACGTGTCATGGTATTTTATCGATGTTCTTTCACACAGACGTTCACGGAGTTGGAACTGGAAATTTTTAAAATTTTTAATGGCGATTCGTCAACGATCGTATTGACGATCTTGAAACCATCTTCGTATCTCGAATCGTCGAGCGTGGAACGCGGAAAGCGACATAAACGATTATATGTTGACCAGTGTCGATCGACGAGAGAAAGTACGTGTTAGGATCGCATTTATTTTACATAATCCACGCGTGAAATCGACGTGTACTCGTATCGATTAGTTAATATAATTTGTACATTAGGAGATAAATCGTACTGTATTTTACCATTTGTTCGTTTCACGTGTTTATTTCTTGCGTGATAAACAATCGCGACAATTAGATATTCGAGAGAAAAATATCCCATGTATCAGTGTCATCGCATATCGTACAATTAAAACAGCATTGCGCGATGACGCATCGTTTCCAAATTTTCGTAGTTATTCGTCGAGTAAATTAGGCAAAATTAAAGAGTAATAGGAATGAAATTAAACGAGATAGAGAGAACAAGGAAAATCGATTCGTGAATAAAGAAGGCTTCGCGGTTCGTTAGCACGAAAAGAGATCCGACCGACTCTACAGAATTATCGATCTTGTCAAAAATGCAACATCGAAACGTACGTAGATATTTAGCTCGTGTCTCTAGGTACTATCCGACGACTTCGCTACAGTCGAAACGATTCATCATCGATCCAGGAGGGGAACGACTATAGCACGCATTGTGGAACCGCCCACGACGGTGAATCTTTAATACACGGACGTCCATAAGAGTCATCACCCTCCCTTGTGAAACTTACGACGGCTTATTTAAAACGTGGTTCAACGTGACATGCTACTTCCGCGTACATCGTTCAAAAAGCACGTTACTGGCATTTACGGGTATGTCATCGGTAGAGTTTTAACGTCGTGTCATTGTCTGTATCAACGATAAAAATAAAGTAATCGCTACCTAGCGGCGTATCGACCAAGGAAGCTGAACAAACCGAACGTTTGATGATTGATTTTACGATCGACGATGAAACGCGTCGTTTCGACGAGGGAAGAATACGTCGATACGATAAGAGGAAAGAAAGAAACCTTCTCATTGCGATAGGTAATCGAGTTAGATGCACTATGATTGAACTGTTTAAACAAGACTCTGTATCTTCTTCTTCATAACACGTTGGCGCTTGCCGAGTCGAAAGCAACGACTTGTAAATTAGATACAGAGTCGAATGAACCAATGCTATGAAAACTAAATCAGAGTAGTCGATTTTTTAAAGAATTACCTATTCTCTGACACTTCTATTTTTTTTTTGTAATTTTGGAAACCAAATAATATGAACTTAACTATCGATTTTCAAATCCCGTGATTTGCTATAACGTGTTTCAAAGTATACAAGAACGTCTTTCCAATTAATATCGTTTTAATATTCGCTTAATATTTTTGTTTTGTGTTTAAAACATTCAAGGGGTAATATTTTATATCGTATTTATTTGCATTTCTGACTGTTACTTTTAAGTGTGTTTCCTGATTTCGATAAACATGTTATTCCTTTTTTTTATATTATGTATTATCTATAATTGTATTATATGTGTAGATTATATGTATATGTGTATACGAGATGTGCGTCGAATGACGCATGTTTTTGTTTGGAATAATGCGAAGGAAGGCGTGGATCTTTTTTGTTGATATATCGATCGCGCCTAGGTGACTTACCGAAATAATAACGACGCCAGTTCATCGTCGACCGTAGAGGCAAGAGGATGCGCGAAATAATACTCCTAATTACGTCGTAATTAAGCGAAGAGGCGTCATAATACTTCGTCGAAGCATACTTGATGGCGAGAGACGTGCAAGGAAGCATCGATTGGCTGGGATACGAATCATCCACGTAGTTTGGAATACAATCGGAAAACCTTTTTCGGATACTTCGTGAAAACACACGAATAAATAATTTTTCACAATACCTATCGTTTTGTGCTTAAAACATTCGAGGGGTAATATTTCGTATCGTGTTCACTCGCATTTCTGACTCTTAGTTTTAAGTGTGTTTCCTGATTTCGATAAACATGTCGTTCCTGTTCTTTGTATCACGTATTATCTTTAATCGTAATTTAATTTTACAATTTAGTCACTCGACGATCGTATACGTGTACACGTAGATGTATGTTTACGTGTATACGTACTGCGTATCGAACGTTGTTGAGAAGCGTACATCGAACGCCCTTTGTTTCTATTTGATTTTTGTTGTTGTTATTTTGTCCGCTTCTAGGTGATTTACCAAACGACGATGCGTCGTCGTATTATGATTTGTCGTCGATCATAGAGACAAGAGAATCCGCGAAATATTCGCGATTACATCGTACATTTCACGTAACGTAACGAAGAGACATCATAGTTTTCCTTCGAAAGGTACTTGGTTGCGAGAGAAGTACATGGAGCATCCTCTGGCCAGAGACATCGATCAGCCATGCAGTTTCGAGGTGCCGATGCACCTTATTTAGGAAACAATGCGTAAATCTACGAACCTCAACTCGTCTTTCCCATTTTTCTCACCATACATATTATAATATATTTTCTTGTAATTTAAACATTGGACAGATAACGTGTCACGTATTTAGTCTTTTCACATTTTCGAATGTGAATTCTTCCTACAAATATTTCTTGGTTTCAAGGAATTTTACGCTCTTCGTTTTTGGCATTAAGTTAAAAATTGTCCTTGTCAAGGAATATCATTAAATCGTAGTGGATTTTCTACTCGGCTATTTCGTCCTCGAAAGTGTGATACTTCGCGATCGTTCGTTGATTCCATGCACGATCGGATGTAGTACGCAATAACATCGTCGCGTTAAACCCCGTGTCTCTCGGGTATCGTCGACACACGTACGGCATACGGATGAATCGGTCGTACGCCACACGTAGAAATAACACTAAAAGCTCCATTAACAATCGCACCTTTGTCGAACGTTTTCTCGCGCACGCATTCGTTACAGACATCACGCCGAACGAGATCTCTTCTCGATCCTTAAACGTTTAACGAGCGCTTGGAATTTTGCTCGACAGAATGATAGATTTTTGGGAATCCGACAATTTTGCGTCGTTGAATATTCATTCGGTAAA
>JAITYT010000701.1:681696-694013 GCA_025433975.1 Liostenogaster flavolineata | reverse complement strand
TTCGAGGAAAATATATAGGTTGTTCGGAAAGTCGTTTCGTTTTTTTTTTTTTTTTTCTTAATAAAAATAACGTTGTCTTTTTATGCTATTTTTATGAAAAGATTTTGGAAAAAAACGAAGCGACTTTCCGAGCAACCTGATAGAAAATCGGCGTGATCTTCGAATCGATTTCGCGAGTATCGGTTGGCTAATTTCGAGCCAAGATGCGCAGCAGCGACGAGACTCGTTTCGGTTTATTATGCGTGCGCGCGTTCAAGATGTCACTTTCTCGTCTCGCCCGACGCAAGTTCTTTTGAACGAAACGCGCCGTCGTGGTGGTGGTCGTCGTCATTGGCGTTCACCGCGATAAACATCTTACGAGGCAAGCAACCTTCTTGTTTCCTGCGCGTTCGGTCGGTTCGCAGGCGGCGGTACGCGTTTCTTAGCGTAAAGAGCGATTGTTGTCGATGACGGGGTGTCGTAATGGGAAGTCTCGTCTTGCAATCGGCGCGGAGTCGTTTCGCTTCGACGAGCCGAGGCTGGCTCCGTCCGACGCTCGTCCTGCTCGACCGATTCGTAGGACGAATGAAACAAAAATTTCCCTCTCGTCTTTAACCTTTCGACGATCTTGCGGAGCGTCCAGATGGAGCGCCTTCAGGCGCTGCTCGCGGTCGAAGGATCAAAATTGCATTTTTGCATTTACGGCGGACCAACCGAAGCGCTTCTTCCGTTCTTTTTTAAGTAGTCGAATTTAGATCGTGAACGATCCATGGATCCATCGTTGTTCGTATCTATGGAACTCGAAGCGCATCGCAACGGAATTACGAAAAAAAAAACGTATCGCGAACGTCACGAATAGACTCGTATCTTAAAAGGAAAAGGCGCGAGATCGAGAGCCACCTGGCGGCGGACGGGGAAGCTCGCGGCCCCGTCGGTAAGGTCGGTCACCGAAGATAAGGTTCGAGCGCGCGCTCCTTACGTAGCAGTCGATACGGTCGGTATCGAGGCAGCGCACGCGTAACGTCGAGGCTAGCAGTGACGAGAGATAGTGGCGACATCTGCCACGGGGAAGGCGGTATTAGCCGCTTTGACCGGCCTTGCAAGGCTGCAGGCCATCGAACTCTTGGCCTACTGCTGCCGCCACGTAATGCAAGAACGAGGATAACCGATGCGCGGTTGCTTGCCTCCTTCCTTCTCTTCCTTCCTTCCTTCCTTCCTTCCTTCCTTCCTTCCTTTCTTCCTTGCTCGCGCGCGCTTTAAAACGGAACGAGAGGAGGAGCGGTGGGGGATTCGCTCGAAAAGGTGGGGGTGAGGTCGGGCCTCGCGCGACAGCCACCACGTCGACGTTATCCTTTTAGCATTGCAGCCTTGGTATCCTTCGCTGTGCGCGTCCGATACGATATCTCCGTATCTACTTAACGAACGCTTCGAACGGTACTTTGGAAAACCGTAGATGATCGTTTTCTCACGGATGCGACTTTTTAAACCGTGCAATGCGTAAGTATTTAGTTTGAGGCTTTAAATGGACAGCTTTAGGGTTTCCTCTCGTGACTATCGTCGAAAGTATGTTTCGCGAGCAAGGAAGCTTTCGCGAATATAGTCCGATGGCAATTAAAGTGATGAATTTTGAAGAACGAGAATGAGTGATTCGGGGAGGGGACGATTATTTGGAATATTTCTTTCTCGATAATCCGTTGAAATCGAAGCATATTTTCCCACTCGATTTCGAACCTGTTGATCCTTTTCTACAGGATTTTCTGAGAAATAAGGTAGGACCTTTCGTCGATTTTCTTCGACATGTTTCCTAATTGTAATCGAGGAGAAATTGTATCTTCTTATACGTGAAGAGAGACGATTTAATGGTTGCGATCATATCGCGCAAAATCGATAAGCGAGACATCGAATGCATAAAAATAGTCAAGGTAGCGAAGCGAATAACGAAAATAACACGCGGCATCGGCGATTGGAAAATTTTGAAATTTGCCAATCGTTCGCGGAGTTGCGGCGTAGGTTGGACGTACATAAAACGGAACTGCGATAACGTTAACGTCATTAAGGAGATCCGATCGCGGGATAAGAATCGTACGAAGGGTGTTTCCGATCGTAAAACGAGAGGAAGCGAAATGTGCCACGGTCGCACGGTTCTATCATCGTCGCAGGGCTTCGCTGTTGGACGCACTTTTACCTTACAACGCTCGATAAGCTCGTTAGCGGGTCGAATAATGCGTCAAGAAAATGCGATGTTACCGGACGAACGATCGTATTTTTCGCCAATCTTCGAGCGATTCTTTACCGTCGTTGTCGTCGTTTTATAAGGATGACATCACAAAGATTCCGACTTTCATAAATTTCTCCTTAAACGGATTTCAAAGCTGTTAGTGTTCGAACTGGCGTTCGATGGCTGTTACCGACTTTCCTTTCTTCAAAATTCTTTTCATTGACTTCGACACTTCGGATGTTACTCGTAACGTTCGTAAGAACGGACTACCGAAAGACGAATTCGATTTTTTGCTATCTAATCGTGCAACGCTTTAACGTTTGTAATTATAACTCGCTTCCTCTCACAGTGTATTAATCGAACAGAAATAAAACATTTTGTTACCGTTCGTATACGTTGCAATGTGTATTGAATCGTTTAATCGACAGTGATTGCGTTCCTCATTAATTAAATACCGTGATAATTAAATTCGATCTTAATTACACGGGTAGATAATTGAAAGCGTTGAGTAATTTGATCGAAAATATATTGATAATGGTATTTTTAAAAGAAAAGCGATATTAGAGGCGATACGCGATTTATATCGTTTTTGCATCGATTACTAATATGAACGTTAAATATCGGTATTATCGTTTTTTTTTTGTTTTCTTTTTATAAATATATTGTACGAAGTCTCGTTTTTCATTCTATTTTTGAAAACAGTCGCGGTACAAGTATTTTATAAATAAATTGTATTATATAGGAATTTAATTGTTTCGTATTCGACGGTAGCTATAAAAAACTAAGAGAACGTTTTACTGAATTTTATGATAGTAAAATACGAAATATGACGTGTTCTTTTCATCCAATCAGCTAGTATCAATTGCAACACAGTGGGAATATATAGTAATGAAAGATATATACACTACTCGTGGATCAATGAAGATTCACGAATCAAATGTTTTTCTTCGCTCATTAACGGACGTGAATAGTGAATCGAAACGATCGATGAACGATGCTTAAACTAATTACGTTCTTATACAACCCTAACTCAAACACGAGTATCGTAACGATCGCTATAATCGATTATCCATTCTCATTGTAAGTCCTTTAACCGGCAAATTAAGTTTGATCTTTGCACTTGTGCGATCCCGCTTGAATTTCAACACAAGTCATACGCGCTGTTCGCATAACGCCGTTCGAACAGAAGCTTTATCGTGTATTAAGGTTAATGACTTTTCAAGCACGTAACGACACTTACTCGAATGCAAAGTACTTCGATGACGATGCGTTTAACAACACAAATGGATTTACTTATCCATTAAGATGTCAAATAGTATGAACACATTCGAGTAAATCGACCGAAACGAATTTACAAACGATTTAAAATGAAACGAAGAATCGTAGTTATATATGCATAGGAAACAACAACTTCATCGATTCATACGCGTCGAAAATTCTGCGTTGATATCTCTGCTATCGATCGGACACTTATTATTCCGTCTATCAACGTGCGTAACAGAGCGTGCAATAAATAATAAGCGCGTTATAAATACGCATTGCTTTAACGAGTTTCGCGAGCATCATCGAACCTATCGAAAAACGTTTACTCGCAATTTCAACATTTCATATTTCACGAATTGTCGTCTTCGAGGTGAGCGAATCACTGCGCGAACGTAGACGAGAGACGACAAGAGCGCCGATGGGGATAAAAGTTAGGAAGAAAAGGTAACGTGGCTGACCGCGTAACCTCTAGAACTGGAGGGATGGCGCGCGGTCTTTGGTCACGTGTGAGTTCGACTCCACGAAGTCTCTTCGTTTTCCGTTACGCGTGATACGCGTCGTTCACCGCAAGACGTCTCGTACCTCTTCGTCGCTCGACGATTAAAACGGCGCTTTTAACGCGCAGAAACACGTTATCCGCCGTGAGATCAACGCGGCTCCGTCGTTAAAGTATCTTTCCTTCGACAGGCATCGCGAATCGTTCGATTACATTCTTACTTAAATCCCCTGACAAACGACGATGCTCCGCCCGGTTTGAATTATTACCGATGGAGAAATTCACGCGCCTCGTATATAATTCGGTCGATTAAAAACCGCTAATTACGGAATAATTCGAAATTTAAATCGTCCATGCGCATGGGAGAAGAACGAAGGAAAACGCATACCAAGCCGGATGTCCGCGAGTCTTCGAGATCAAAACGAAAGAAAATAGAAGAGAAACGTGCAGTCCGATACACTTAGAGACTCGTCGAAAGACGGCCGATACCCTCAACGGTCAGAGATAAAGAAGAAAGAAAGGAAGGAAGGAAGAAAATCGTTCGAAGGCGAATCTTCGATAAAAGCAACGAGAAGCGGCCGGTCAAACGTCCGTTCGGCACGAACCAATCCGGAGAGACGATCTCACGGCACGGGATTTCTAACCGCGTTGAGTCAATAAACTCATATAAACCCCTCGGCGTGACTCGACGTCGAAGAATTACACGGTTAGCCGATTTCATCGGAGGATCTCTCTCTCTCTCTCTCGGTTTCTCTCGCATCGCGTTGTCCCCTTCTCTTACACCGGTATCGCGATATCCACGGACCGGGACTCCGACTAACCCTCTCCTCCCGACAGCGAGAGCCGGAGGCGCCGGGAGCGCCGTCGAGAGCGTGCTTCAAAGAGGACGATGGAGACAGCACGTGGTGGGTAGGTACTACTCGCGGATCGACGACGTAACGGTGTCCGGTAACCGCGTCAGAGGCCCGGTGCTAGCGGTACTTGCCGGCGTTCCGTTACTCGACCGACAGATCCGCTAACGCTACTCGCGTTCTCTCTCTCTCTCTCTCTCTCTCTCTCTCTCTTTCTCTCTCCCCTCTCTTCACTCTTCCTTCGTCATCGACTCGATCTTTCGCGCGTTTCACCGTCCCTTTTCTTCTTCGTGCCTTCTATTCCTCCGTGTATTTGCGCGTGACCGTCTCTCTTTCTCTCTTTCACCTTCCTTTCTTCCTCCGTGTCCTCTTTACTTCCTTCATCCTGTTGCCTTTGATCCTTCCATCACCGTTGAACGTACTACCATTACTAATACCACTACTACTACTACTACTACTACTACTAGTACCACTACTGTCTATTTTTCTTATTCTTCTTTCCGTAGTCATCGGCGACGCGCTCGCGTCGTGACCGCTTCGCCGAGCTGATGCCGAGCAACGTCATAGATGGACGATGCGCAAGCTCGTTTCACAGTCGGTCTCCTCCGTTAGGGCTAAATCGGGCAGAGCGACGTGTTACGCTCCTCGATGCAGCGCGTTATTTTTCGCCCAGTGCCTTATACCGTGCGAAAATCGAACCCGCGCCAAGCTTCTCCCTCTCCCCCCCCCCCTGGGCGTACGCAGGCATCGTTGATAAGTTTTGGACTTTTTCGAGCATTCTCTCGAGCGATCGATGGAAAGAGCTGAGGAGATGCGTCAAACTTCCGGATCGAAATAGTTCGAGTTACCGTTCAGGCCCAGACTCGAGTGTCAAGTGGGCCACCGCCGAAGGGCGAAGCGGAAAATGAACGGAAGTGTTTCAAACCGCGATTGTTCTCTTTTAAGAATTACGTTAACTTTTTTTTAAATATTATATTCTTTTTCTTAAGCCTTCGTTGAAGAAAAGCCGATGTCGCCTAAGCAAAATATTACGGGAAGTCTAACGCCGGGGACTCGCGTGGCGTTCAACTTGTTAGTAACCGATCGATCGATCGATCGTAGGATTCTTAAAGAAATCGATGATCGGATCGAAGCTTCGTCGCAGTCAATAATTCTCGTGACGACGTCGGCCGCTTCTTTCTGCTTCTTTCGCACCGAATTTACCCCCTAGAATTCACGTCTTTAAGATCGTTCTACGATGAATGCCTTCGTAAGGGTCGGAGGCTTTACTGGACTATCGCGGCGCTAGGAACAAAAAACGAGGAGCAAACAACGAGCGTGCAGCGATGGAGACGCAAACGACGCATACAAACGAAAATAATTTCGTTGTACGGCGACATATCGACATCGTCGCTCGTGGGACTCGCAACGAGTCAAATCAACTTGGACGCGTCATTTTCGTTCGCATGACCCCACCGTTTCGTCTCTTTTCGTACCTGTGCCCGTGATCGGTGGAGAGGCAAGCTGGGAGCTGCTAATGTCCGGAGGTTGAGGCGTTTGTTGTTGCTGCTGTTGTTGCTGTTGTTGTTGCTGTTGTTGCTGCTGCTGCTGTTGCTGCTGCTGCTGCTGCGGACTGTTCGCACCGACTTGCACCGTAGCCGGACTCGCCGCGCTCTCCGCCATTTTTCGAAATTGCAGCCGTTTCGCGCGTTAATTGAACGTCAGCCGCGGCATCGCGCTCTCATCGGCAGAAGCAATTCGATAGAAGCGATCCACGACGGATCGATTGGTCGCCAGGTTTTTCGCCTTTTTCGATCGTGCTCGCGTATCTCTTCTCCTCCCGTCCACCTTCGGCCCTTCCTATCCACTTCACTCGGCGAACGTCGCTCGTCCTCCTCTCGATCAAGCGTAAAAAACGGCTCCGGTCGGTCGACCGAGCGCGGAAGAAACACGAGGCACGAGATCCACCACGTAAAGCATATAAATCCATCGACCAAACCGACGCGACGACTTCGCCTCGTCCTCGCGTCTCCTTCGTCGTGCCAGTGGATTTAAAGGGATTCCACCCTTTCGGGGCGATCGCGCCTCGTCCGCCACCGCTACATCGAGATCGCTTTAAAAGCCACGGCGCCCCTCGTCGATGGGGCAATCCTCGATACGACGACTATTTCGAGTCGCCCTCGAGCGCCGTCGTTTTTTCTCCTCGTTATTCCATCGCGCTCTCGCGCATTGCCGTTCGATCTTTTTCGTGCGAAAGGCACCAGCTCGCATGACGAATCGTATCGCCTCTTTCCCCGCGATTTTTCCCGATCACTACGGGGAAATTCTTCGTGGGATTATTTCGAGTCGAACATCGTCGTTTTTCCTCCTCCTCCTCCTCCTTCTTCTTCTTCTTCTTCTTCTTCTCCTCTTCCTCCTCCTCTTCGTCTCTCCTTCGCACTCCGATCCACCAATTTCATCCCTAATTAATAATTCGCTCTAATCGTCGCCCTCCCCCCTCGTAACTGACTAAAGATCGACGAGGAAATTCTCGTTAGAATCGCGTCGCACTCTCGCGCATCGTCGTCGAATCCTCCCGTTTCTCCACTTCTCCTACTCGTATCGTCGTCCCTTCGTGCTCGACTATAGCTTGCTGCCGTGTCTCGCGCGTCTCTTCGTTTCGCGAGGATAATCAGGGCCGTCCCAGGGACGATCGACGTCCGTCATTGTCGCTCGATGCGCGTGCCACTCGAGGGAACGCGATCTCCTTTGAAAATCGTCGCTGTCCTTTGGCGCCGATCTTGACGCCATGTCTTCTCTCTCGTCGTCTCCTTCGCTCTTCTTCTTTCTCGAGGCCTCGCGTGTGCGTGTGTGCGTGCGTGCGTGCGTGCGTGCGCGCCTAACTTCTCCGTCGATAGTTGGAGGTATATCAAACTGGAAGGAGAAACGCGGAAAAATGTCTACGCGGAGCGCGATCGAACTAATCGACTCTGTCTCGATCGTAATTTCGTTCCACGTCGAACTCGAAGAAAGGGAGGAGGAAAGAAAGAAGGGAGGAAAGAAAGAAAGAAAGAAAGAAAGAAACGAGGCGAAAGGTGCCGCACGAGGCTAGACGTCGATGGAACGTACGTAGGAGGGATGATAATAAGTACGGAGCTGCGTGGAGGCGGAGGCAGTGGTGGTAGGTTGCTGACGGAGAGAAAGACGAAGACAGCCAGGGTAGATGGATGGATAGAGGGCGTGGGGGTAGCGGGTCGTAACGAGTCGATAGGTCAGTGGGTCTCGTTCAAAGAACGGCTCGTCGATTCACCCGGCCGTCGCTGTTACTCCGTGTTCGCGTTACGTTCTTCTGTGCGCAGTCTCCAGCGTCTCTCACCCTCTCTTCCTCCTCCCTCTTTCCTCACCCTCCTCCTCGTGTATCGGTCGTGCTTCGAGTCCTGCCTCCTTCTGCCGGGTCGCTATCCCTCCTACGACCCTGTAGTTCACCAAATTCGGCCCGAATTCGTAGTCGATCCGTCTTCGGCCTCGAGAAGCACACCCTCCAAATGTGCAAGGGATGTTTCGTCGACGAGCCGTTGAGAATCGGCTGGCGACGTTGCTAAGGTCGATGGGTCAGTGGGTCTCGTTCAAGCGACTTCCAGCGTTCCTTCGTTCTTTCTCTTGCTCCTTCGCTTTAACTCATCTCTCTCTCTCTCTCGATCGATCGATCTTACTTTTGATTTTCGAAAGGTTCGTGTCAATGCCAACGTCGATGTCGAAAACGAAGGAAAAGTACGACGTTGACCGAGGCGAGGCGAGGCGAGGCGAGGCAAAGCGACCTTCGAGGACGGATTCGGCTGGTCACTGTTCCCGGTCGATATCCGGCCGTCGACGAAGAAGATTCCAAACGCGACGATCCCAACGACACTCAACGAATCCACATCGTCCCGTCTCTATCAGCACTCTTTCGTCCTTAACAAACCTCGTAGCCACTTGGACTCGTTCGCCTCGAATTTTAGCAAAGAACGAGCCTATCTTCGCGTTGTCGTGGAGCCTCCTTTCTTCTATCTTTCTCTTTCTCTGTTGCTTCCTTCGTCGCTCTTACGTTTAGCCATCTGTTTATCTCCCTCCCTCCTTCTCCCTCTCTCTCACTCTCTCTCTCTCTAGGTTTGGCTCGCTCCCCAAGATGACGTGCACTGGTCACGGCTGACGTCGGCCCGTCATCGTCATCTTGGCCGTTGTTGTCACGGTCGTTCGTCGAACTTTCCTCGCAGCTATCCTCCGATCCTTGGTAGGAACCTGCGAGTTCGACGCAGTGCGGCCACCTCGGTTATTGGATCCGCCTGGCCTCGTGGCTTTACGTCATCGTTGTCATCGGTTCTCTAGCACCACCACCACCACCACCACCACCACCACCACCAGCACCACCAGCACCACCACCACCAACAACAACAACTACCACCACCGCCTTCACGAAGGACGCACCAGCATCGAACTCGAATCGACGGACACGCGAAACCGCGATCGGGCTGCTCTTTGTCTGGAGAGTCTGCCTCGCGACGCGAGCTCCTCGCCTCGAACCTGCTCGCCCTTTTGTTTTCTCACGCGAGGAGGCTGCCACGCACGGCACACACGCGCACGCACACACGGATACCCAAGAAACGAGACGTTTCGACGCCGAACCGTGGCGTTTCGGCTATGCGCTTCACGGGGTAGAAACCAGTGGCTGCAGCCTGCGTCATATCTCACCAGATGGCGAGCCGGAGCTGACATTCGCTCCGCGGAACCGCCGTCTCTATCTCCTATCGCGCCCCCGACTATTCCAAGAGGATCGAGCTAGATCGAGCTCCCTCGGCAATTCCGACTAATCGAAAGAGTTTCGGACTCGAGTCCGTTCGAGTCGTTCGTCGTTGCTGTTGAGTCGTCAATTTATCTTTTTTTTAGAGTTTCGAACGGAGGATCGAAAGGGATGGATTTAGTTCTCCGCGCTTTCGAGACGTTCGTCGAATTCTTGACGAATTTTGGGCCGACTTTTGACGAATCTTTTCACTTTCCATCGACTTTTATCGAACTACGCGTCGCGACGCGCTATCGGACTTTGATTTCCTTCCGGGAGGAGCGGAGATCGAAGCGTTTCTGATCGGGATTGGGGGTGGAGAGGGAGCGACGCCGAGCGAGTCGGAGTCGGATGAAATTTCGACGCGTGCTCGCAGCCGGAGCTTTTCGAACGTGAGGAACAGGGCGATGGTAGACGGAGCGTACGGCCAACGAAGCTCGTCTTTTCTCAGTTTTGCTCGGACGAAGGGTGGCGCGCATGCGCGCACCCTGCACCTACTCGCACCCATTCGTTCGATCCGTTTTACCAGCTCGTGCACTTCTTCGACAGCTCCTACCACCAGCTCCAACTTGATAACACCGAACGAGCTGGAAGAATTTCCATGCTCGTGCTATCCGTTGGATCTCCATTTCGACGAGGATTCGCTCCTAATGGAGACCGAAGATCCGTCGAGTGTTACGCGACGTTAAACGAAAACCGTTCAGCCGAGCTTTGGTGTTTACCCTTGAGATCGGCTTACCTGCTTATACGCGACAAAAAGCTCCTTAGTTTGGCATTAAGCTCGAGGAGTCCATTGTCTCGAGTCTCGAAGACTTTTACAATCGTTCTGATAATCGTTTCTTTATCTTCGTTCGTCTTTCGATTTCAGGGATTCGACGAGATAAATAGGGATTTTTCTGGACTTCGCGGCTATGCCGTTCGTTTAATAATGTTTTTAGGAAAATTTGATTCTTCGTCATTGCGATGATTTCGAAGACGTTACAGTGCGTCTGAAAACCATTCGCCCGAACTCGTTCGATTAATCCTTCCTTAGTCTCGCGATATTTAAGATATAAGATAAATATACGTAGTTGGAGAGAAATCAGAACGCGAACTCTTTAGCCGTACCTCCGTCCGTAGCTACGCTGCACCGAGAAGATACATTTCGCGTGTCTATAATTGCGATCTATATTTATACCATTTACATGTATCCGCTTTTAAAGTCCGTTTAATTCCTTTGAATCCTTCGTACAAAGTGTTCCGGTTTCAAGAGTCCGAGAAAATTGCAATTACGTTATTCGGGATGGAATGTAAAATACACCTGGATATCGTATCTTTTCCTTTGTATTCGATCTTAACGTTAAATATTACCGTCTTTTAATGTCAATATCGCATTCGGCACATCCGTAGAACGATGAATTATAATTTCATGAAGAGAAAAATGGAAATGTAACCCTTAGGGAGAATATTTGCCTCTACGATGATACCGCGGTAACGAGAAAAAATCGTCGTTACGACAAAACGAGAGGACGAAAGAAAAAGAAAGAGAACATCTTTTCTATCGTTCGAAAGTCACTCGCGTTACTTCGTTTACCGTACAACCAATTTATTCGTTTACATTGTCTTTTTTGCCTCGTTCGAGTCGTTCCAACTGCACGAAATAATTCAATTCTTCGACTCGAGAACTACGGAGAGACGAGTTCTTTTTCTCCTTTCTCGTACGTAACTCAGAGATAGTTCGAAGGTTGGGTCCGCCGGAGGTGAACTTTTTTCCGCTCCTTTTTATCGAGAAATTCTCTCAATGATTAAGCGACGGATCCGGCTGTTGTCTCGACCGCTTCGACAACTCGGCGTCGTCGTCTCGATCGGCCTTCCCGCTTCTCCTTCTTTCATGGATAAGCGACTATCGCGAAGAAGTCTCAGTCGGTGCGCTCTGCTCGACTCGACACGAGTCGTTGCATTTTCAGAACGGTACTCTTAACTGTAGTTCTCATACGCGCGTACGCGCTTCTCGACGACACCAATAAACGCGGCGATACGCGCCCACCTACGCGCTAACAAAGTCTCTCCACGATAATCGCTCCCGCTTAACAGCTGCAATTTCACTCGGCTGAAATTTCATCGATGCGAAATCCTTCCATTTCCTTTTCCTAGCCGCCCTTACGACGCTTCCTTTCCTCCTCGTACGATTCCTTCCTTATTTTCTGTATTTTAAGCGAAGCGCTCGAAAAATCGGTAAATTCAATAACGTCTTCGACGAGGAGTAATATCGAAACTTCTCGAGATTCCGCGAGCGTCGATCGCGATCGTTTATGAAATTCCAATCGCATCCTCGATGGAAAAGGCGTAGTTAGTCGGTAGACGGTGTTCAGCGCGGGAAAGGGGTCGAATCATCTCCGCGAGGCTAGACGGCTCGCGTTGGGAACCGTCGGTCTAGCGGATCTTCCGTGCGAGCAGGCGCATAGGTAGGTACGTACCTTGCGAGTCGCGTGTACGTATGGACACTCACGTAATGTAGGCCCGTTTATCGAAGATACCGCAAGACCTTGTTGTTACGTCACGACGCTTAGAGCCCGCGCAAACGGTGGTGCCGGTGACGACGGCATTGGTAGTGACGGTAGCGGTAGCAGCAGCAGTAGTAGTAGTAGGTAGTAATAGCAGGGGCGAGAGGAAGTTGAGAAGAAAAGACGAAGATAGGAGAAAAGAGAAACACAAGAGATAGAAGCACGAGGAGTTCCCCTATTTACGACAGCTATG
>JAITYT010000701.1:641098-668220 GCA_025433975.1 Liostenogaster flavolineata | reverse complement strand
CCTCCTCCTCCTCCTCGACCTCCTCCCCCTACCTACGAAGCGGCGGCGTCGATTCTCTTCCGCCTACTCCACCTTCTCCTTCCCCCCCCCCCACGCGTCGTCGCTCTTACGTCGCGTTCTTAACCGTTTTCCCGCTCACTCCCTCTTTCCTTTCCGTCCTCGTCGCATCTCGTCGTCTTTGTCTTTCTCTTCTTTCTTCCATCAACCCACCCTTTTTTTCCCACCCTCCATTTTCGGCTAATTTCTTATTTTATTCCTTTCTTTCACCATCGATTCTCTCTCTTTCTCTCTTGTTGGCATCGCGCGCCCCACGATCTTGCCCCTTTGCTCGCTTTCTTCTCTTCCCTTGCCTCCTGCTCCTTCGCGTCCCGCGATCCACCTCCGCGTTATGCTTCTTGCGCGTTCACCGTTACTCCGCTCGTAGGACGCGCCTCTCTCGCGCCTCTCTCGCTCCTCCTCCTCGTTCTTCTTCTTCTTCTTCTTGTTCTCCTCCTCCTTGGTTATCCCGGCGATCCGACGTGCCGTTTCGTCTTATTCTCTGCTACTGCGCGTCCTGTGCCTTTCGGTAGGGTGCCCCTACCCCCTCCCTTTCTTTCCCTTTGTCCTCTTTGCGATCTTCTTCCCCCGCGTTCTATCGATTTTTAGGCTTCTCTCGCCTTCTCATTTACTACGACTCGTCTCTCTCTCTCTCTCTCTCTCTCTCTCTTCTTCGACTCCTGTCGTTGGTAACTAACGGTCCTTGGGTCAGATTTAAATCCGATTAAAAGTAATGCGATTAAATTGTTTTGTTTCACGGAAGAAATGGAACCGTCGAATTGTCGCTTTGGACGTGTTTCGAGCAATAATCGGCGATTCGTCGTTTTTGAGCGGAACTGGTTTCTTCGGCAATCCTGGATATTCGTGGTCGTTCTATCGACGTATCGAACTATCCGAGGTGCTATTCGAAGGACGCGATAGCGTGAGAACGAATGGACGATTAGGAGAATACCGGCGTTGGTTTCCTTTTGGCGCAACGTGCTCGCGTTCGAACATCATTTTCATCGTGGTAACTTAACAGATCTGCGATATGTAATATCCCGAGAGTAAAGAATCGGTCAGGCCTGGCATGACCGCCTACCGCTACCCGAACGTGAATATTCCAATGGTCGTTGACCTCGGGCCGGTCTTGGCGCCGAACCCAAGGCTAGTAGAATCTCTCGTAAAGTGGAGGCCATAGCCATCACGTAACCGTAGGAGTAACATTACGTTTGACAGTGCGGTTGTACGATTGTCTAACGACTTGTGTTTCGGATTAGAAGGACGGCCGTGCGTCCGTTCGTCTAACTCGAATAACTCAAGCGCTTAACCCTTGCGATGACTCCATCGAATCTCGAGACATCGAGTCGAACGTCGAGAAAGATCGCATTGCCATTTCTACGCCCTTATCGCATCAACGCGAAGTTTAATCCGATTGGACGAATTTTATTTCGTTTTAATTGTCTCGCGATAAATAAATTACGATTTATAACTTAAAAAGTTGGATCGTTTTTCTATTAGGAAAGCTTTTGGCGATTTGAAAAAAAAACGTTGCTCGATATTTTCAGATAAATTCAAGCATCGTCGAGTCACGGAGCTGGTTCGATATAAATTAAAATTCATCGATTCGTAACCAGAAGCTTTAATTAACTGCGTTACGACATCCTCGTGACGATCCTGTCGATGTACTTTCGACGCATGATTTTAATTACCAATGGTAACTTCAGTTTTATTTTTTAATTTCTCATATTTTTTTTTGCATTCGGTAAAATAAAATCATCGCCTGCCATTCCGTCGTCGTGCTTGATTTATGATTCAATGAATTGCCTTTTCCTGCAAAAATGAAATAAAATCATGACCGTTATCGATAATTAATCATATTTGGGTAACATTCGCACGACACGGGGAAATATTTTGCTATTTTCTCTGTAATAAAAAGAGAAGAATTCTATTTTGCATTGTAACGAAATTTAAGCAAATTTATGCGAATTCCATAAAACTTCAAAAGATCGAGCTAATCTTGAGTAGTCGAGACGCGAGCGTCCACTCGTCCACACTCCACGCGATGGTTTAAACTTCTTGACCGTTGAAGCGCTAAGGCGCGCGACGCCGCTCCTTAAAACGTTTTCGAATAGCGCGAGAGACGTCTGCCGTATAGAATTGAAAGGAAGAAAAAAGTTCTAATTCTTCCCGTGTCTTTCGATAAATTTTTCCAATAAATGTAATTGATAAAAATATTGATGGACGTGTTTTTAAAAATTAGTTTTTGCCATTCGATTGATCTTTCAAGCGCGACGAACCAATATTGACACGCTATCGTATCATTAATGGATTGTGAAAAGAGATTTTTGCGAATAGTATTTATACAGCCGAGAAAATACGATGAATTTGCGTAATTGGAAAGAGAATAATATATTGCCTATCGCTGTCGATGAACGCATCACTTTTAGTATTTTTATATAACATAATCGATAAGTTTCCGTACAGTTCTAACACTCGATTAGAATTTGATCGTCTTTTTAGCGTTTATCGTCATCCTTTGTCATAAATCTTATTACGATTGGATGCGTTTTAATAGTCTTTATAGAAAAAAAAAAAATCCATTACAAGCACAATTAACATATATTTACAAAAAGGAACGAGTTTCGTTGCTCTTATAGATGACTACGCAAGAAATTCGAAGGTCAACGATCGTCCATTCTCTTAAAAAAGTCGATGTTGCACAGTTCTTAACGTTTCTCGCATAGCTCGTCGAAGAAAGACGAAACCAGAAATACAAATTAGACCTCGGATTTCAAGATCAAGGATATCTTGGCGAAAGGACGCCTTTAACGTATCACCACGACATTTTTGTCCTCCTTACTCGTTCTCATATCCAACGTGTCGGCTCTTGGTTTTATAACGACATAAAAAAGACGTAAAGTTACACGATGCGACGACAAAGTAACAAACGCTGCGCCATTTGCGGCGAAGTTCGATAAGCTCGCGGTTCCTTTGTCCCGTGGAGCAACGGCATACCGACGACTAACTCTGCCGTAACGAAAGGGTTAACAAAGCCGTTACAACGGTAAAACAATAAACAAATAACTCCTTTGCGCGTGGTATCGCGCTTCGAATTTTTTCATTCCCTCGATATCGAAATCCTGACGCGTCAGAAGAACATTCGAGCGGACGTTTCGTGAATTTTGAACGGCAGATCGTCCTAAATACACCGGTACGGCGAGCAGAATCGCCGTCGTTTTTTCACCGGATAGGAATCCGAGGGTTAAACAGCCGTAGGCCGGTAGGCAGTCGCGTGATTGGTCGCGACCACTCCATGCAGATACCTACGTACATCACGGAGGTAGGTAACCGTCGGCGGTCTTTGATCTTGAAGCGTACCCGCCGATAAGAGAGCTCCGCCGACGCGGAATTACCGGAAACCAGCGGGAAACGAAGATCGATTTTGGTCGACGTGTAACCGATCAAAACCGTCGTTCCTTCGGCTTATATTCGCCTCTCTTGCGTCGAAACCAACCATGAAAATCGTTTGGTTTTTTCTTCTTTTTCAGCTCGACTCTTCCGTCGTTTAGAACGACGATCCGAAACGAGGATCGATTTTGGTCGGGAGTTTTCGGTCGAAAGTAGCTGTAATTATTTATATTGTCGGTAAGGAATAATAATAGATAAATAATTTTGAAATAGAAACATTAATCGCTAACTTTCAGTTACCAGGTGACATTTTTTTGCATAGATAAGTGCTTTTTAATAACGATATGAAAATAAAACAAGATAAGTTTTTGCAAAGGTATGTCAAAATAGAACGACGAACGACGTAAACAGAATTACAAATTAGAATTAAATTAGGTTTACATACTATTAAAATGTCAACAATAACAATTCGTCGAACAATGTCTGATACCGTTTGCGAATAATCGATAAGTATGCCAATCTGATTGTAGAAACAGTGTAAAATTTTTGTTTTCAAGAGATTTAGAAACTGTCTTAATTATCGTTGTAGACGTTACGTTTGTTAATTTTTATTTATTGTCATTGCTTTCCTGAAAATTGCAAACACCTTTGACATATTTATACGAGTACATTGTAGACGTGAGATGATAAATATAAACAAGAAATTATTCATTCCTAGTACATGATTTGCTTTGTTGCTGAGTATAACCACTTAACGAAACTAATCTATGCATATTTTTCCCGATAAGAGTGCATTCTCCACAATTTTTTAATAGCAGCCGATAAGTTTCAACTGCACCTTGACACAACATAAAGTAGTTTTGAAATAGGTACTATTATGAAAACAGCCATTTAAACGAAAACTGCGTTTTCACTGCGTGGCAGTCTGTGCATCCCATATCTCTCGCATCGACACTAAATTTTTTTTTTATTTATTTATATTTGTATTTAAAGTATTGCGTCTGGTACTAAAAGAGTCTAACGACGCGGATTCGTATCGAAAAGCAGCAGGGAACGAAGATCGATTTTGATCGACGTGTAACCGATCAAAACCATCGTTCCTACGGCTCGTATTCGCCTCTCTTACGTTGAAAGACACGACGTCGTGACGCGCCATAATCGAACCAACGACGAAAACCGTTTCGCACGAAGGAGGCAAAAGGCTTCGACAGGACGAACGCGCTTCTTCCTCTTTTCTCAGCTCGATTCCCGCGTTGCTTTACGATTGCCCGTCCATCTGCTTTCCGGGTACGTTCCGAATACGTAGGCTTCTGTTACCGGTTGGTACCGGTCCCCCTTGATCGCATGGCGTTCATTTTGTCTCGCCTACGTCGATCCTGACCGAGCGACCGGTCGATCGGTCGCTAGGTATCGCCGCGCGTACATCGACTCTCCTTCATTGACAGTGAGAGAGATTCGAGCGGCGCTTCTCGATTCTGGTTAACGGTCGCTCGGTTGACTGGTCTCGGTGAACCATCGTTCCATCGCCGTCGGTTATCCATCGATGTACGAATTATCGTATGCAAAATGTTGATGTGAAATTCCTAGTGGCTCGATTTTATTAAAAAAGAAAAAGGTATTCGAACACTTTTCACGAGTTTGTGAGCATTTTTTCGTGCAAATATTTTCCTCCGCGATATATACGTATATTAAAAAGATTGTATCCATATAGATATCGACGTAGAGGAACCAGAGAAAAATTGAAAAAGAGGAAGACACGAAATAAATCTCCTCGAGTTTCGTAATCGAACGATGGTTTTGTACGCGGTATCTTCGCTCGTATGCACGCGGGTCCAAGATCCGGAGTCAAGAACCTCATCCCCCTTTCTTGCAAGCGCCTTCTCTTCTTCCACGCGATGGAACGCTTCTCTTCGACGATTCGTTTCTTTTAGAAATTCGAGAATCGTAAGATTCGAAGTTTCGATCGTTCATTTTCACGCTCGATCTTTTAACATTTAAGGTTCCCTTCGTCGCGAAGAAACTATCAACAGGATAGATCGGAACAGGATCGATGTGTTTTGAAACTTGTCCTTTCTAACTGGTTTGATCGTACGATCTCCGAGCCGTTATTTCCAGTTTAAAAGCAACTTAAAGAAGCGAAGTTTTCCGTCCGATTTTATCGATATCACGAGCATAGATCGAAAGAAATTGGCAGTAAATCGAATCTTATCACGAGGATTCGCACGTTTCGAATATCGTCGATCGATCGAGTTTGGTGATCGTGTTCCCATCGAAAATCGATTTTGTCGAAAGCATTAAACGCCCTGAGCGACGTGGAAGGCCAATTTTCGTACGATAGGGCGAAGCTATCTCGGTGGAGTTATTTCGACGATCAATTCGTCAGAGTCTTGAAGGTGTGCGCGTTGATTCGCGTGCGCTTGCGGTCAGTCGAGAAGTACGATAGAGTGGAGATGGTGAAATACCGCGCGAACGAACGAACGAACGAACAAACGAACGGCTCGCAACGGTAAAACGTAACCGTTGTGCCCCCGACTGCTATTGAACCTACTCGAGAGAGTGAGAGGGAATGGAAGCGTGACGAACTACGTGAGAGGGGAGCTTTACCGAGATACGGGTGGGAGATATCGGGGTACGTCCACACTACGTAACACTGCCACATAGCGGTACACATCCCCACCCCTCGACGTAACTCTGCGAGGTTCACGGACGAAGCATAATTCGTGAGCTATCGCGCGTGAATACGCGAGAGTGATGTTCTCCCATTTTTTCTCTTCGTTCATTTGTTTCGACATCGGTTCCACGACCAGCATCGCGATATGTTAGGAATGATTAAAATATGTAGGTACGTTCTCTCGTTCGGTACCGATCGGATCCACCGTTGTACTACGTGTCCTCGTTCAGTTTTTTAAGGAAGAGAAATAGCCGAATGGCTTTTTAAATTCTACCAATTTATTCTAATTACCTGTTTCTCCTTGGTTTTTGAAAGGAAGTAAACTGTTCAATCTGTAGAGCAGTGTTATCAAAGAGTCGATAATTGTAGGAACGGCAACTTTCACGGTACCTAATAAGCGTTGTAAGGAATCTTCGAGTCTCGACGTGGTTAAGACCGCCCTTCTATCGTGGAAACTGCCTCGAAAGGTTCACGGACAGTCGTTCGATTATTGCTCCTAGTCACATTCATGGCCTCTGTATGCATGAGCGTACGTGCAACGCGCACTTGTTTCCGAAAATCGACAAAGTTGCGTGTTTCGATCGAAGATCGGCACAGAGCGCGCCTTGGACAGACTTGTTCGGCAAAAGGAGACGGTATTGAGTAACAAAAAAAATTGATGAAATCCTGGAAGACTTGGTGGACAAACGATGGATCGCGATTTTTCAATTGTCTAAATTAATCGCTGTTTAGTACGAATGCTTTTCTAGTCGACATTGGATCGTCATTTTTACGAAAATTCTACGTTAACATTTTCTGACGTTCCTCTGGCATTTACAGATTTACGCGGCACTTCGGCCAGTTCAAAGTCTGTCGTGACTTCGACGCGGGCCTACCACTCGAATCGTTTGCTTCGCGACCGTAAATACACTAGCTAACGGTGCTGTCGGTATACACGCGAGTACGTCGATCGTCCCTCGTATGTGATAAAAACAATTTGCAATACGGTAATACGATGCTACGCGCAGTTACTATGCATTAAACTTCGGTATCACGAATTTTGCAATATATTGACATTGGAAATACACGTGTATATCATATAATACGTGCATTTATTGAAATACAGCAAGCAGATTAAATACACGTTCGTATCCGTTTGTATATCTATATTCGAATCATCCTTTACGATTTCGAAAAGAAAACGCCACTTTCATCCTCGTTTTGCTATATTATAAAAGATTATTGATTTTTCTTTCTTTTATATAATTTGTTAACATGCTTTGATTAACATGGTTTAATATGATAATTTAAAATAGTCTTTTTATCGAAAATGTATTTCCTCCTTAAATGGTAAATTAATTATTGATGTAAGGATTCATTTCCATATATCGAATTAGATATAAACGATTTATTCTAATTTTTCTTTCGTCGATTGTTAATATAATATGATAGATAAATATTGAAGACAGTATTTGATCTTTTTTAGAAAACATTATATATACTTAAATAAGTCGCGCTAGAAAAAGCTACGAGGACAATGAAGTCATCGAGGGTTTAATAGCTTAGCGGATTAAAGCATTATTCGGGAAATTCGAGTTCGGATCAGAAAATTGTTGCATACGCCTACGATAGAAACGTACTTGCACGTGGACTGTTATACGATCGGTCGGCTATTCGCAAATAAGCATAGTACGAAAGCGATGCGATTCAGTTTCATCGATTCAGACAACCTTATTTGCAATTAAAATAGTTAATTGTTATATTAAATTTCAGAAATATATTTTCACTAGATGCTACAGAGTAATATATTTTCATTAAGAAATTAAACTATATTCCATCGAATGTTCAATGTAAATCCAAATTTAATAGGAATCAATGTTGTAAATACGCTTAGCATTAATCTCCTAGTTCGCTCCGAAATCGCTATTTTACTGTTATTACGCTAACGCTATTTTGATGTTATTAACAATTGTATTTCAAAGTGTCCGCACAATAGAATAGCGATACGGATTCCACCTAGCGGAGTTAACTAGTAAACCCTAAAGAAATCTTAATAGATGAATTACTATGGTTTCGAGCACGAGACGTAAATTTAAAATAATCGTAAAGATCAGACCTGAATCAATACTGAATATTCTCTATCGTCGTACATGTATACACGCATATTCTTGCATACACATACATGTTCTTTTAATATATGTTAAAGTAACAAGTAAATTTTTAGTTAGAAAAGTTGACGAGCTACATCTGCTTTTGAATCACCAATAAGTAATATTTCCTTATATATTTAATGGAATATACGATTTTCATAATTGTAGGATTGTAGAACGCATGCTATAATTTTAATTATATTATATGGCTTTTAATATTTTATAACAGCGAATGTTTTGAATTACATAATCGAGATCAGAATATTAATGACATATTATAATAGCATTTTACTTTATAGAACTTAGAACGATATAAAAAATGTGTTATGCATTGCTTACCTCTCGGCAAACTTCGTAACATGACAGGAAAATGTGCAAATTTCAAGGGTCGGTAACAGAAGATCGCTTATCAGGTATTATCAAATGGATAATTATTTTTAAATTCGCTTAAGTGCGTGTGCGTCAAATAGTTTCATCCTACAGAATAGTATTTGTACGTGAAGAGTGTTTTCACCTGATATTGTAAAGTTATTTTATACGTTTCTTTTATTCGAGATATCGTAAAACGTGCATTACGCATGATAAAATATTTAAAAACACAAATAAATCTATAAATGTATATTTTAAATAAAACGAAAAAGAATTTCAGTGTATAGGACTTACGCGACCACGAGACTCGGTGAAAATAAATTTATTTGGGTCGCTATAAAAATATAGAATTCGCTGCATCACCCCAAATAAATAATGTCATTTATTTTAAGTTATCTGCTAATACAATGAAAATCTTTGAATGCTATTTAATTAGTTCAATTCTCCATTAATAATAATATTATGTACATTATATATTTTTGTTCTATCAACCACATATATTTTATGCTACTAAAAAATTTCCTATTTTGCAATTAATAAATTTTAGTCTTATTTTATTTAGAATATAATTATTCTAATTTATGACCCTAGTAAAAGATTGCTTAGAATTTCATATTTAATAAAATCGATAAAATATCAAAAGTACCACACACAGACTCATACACACAAACATGGAATCGTAAAAAGAATATTATATATATATGTACATAATTCGCTAATATATCGCAAATTTTTTTCTTATGGATCGAATAATATTTCATTGACGAACTTTTATTATCGACTCTGTTACTGCTTGAAAGCGTAATTCTGTTTCCGCGGGGCGCAAAGTTTATTGGAAGGTTATTTTAATAAAATCGTTATTCGATAAAACAGATGCGAACTGTACCCGATGGTTTGCTACAAAGTTCTGTAGATAGCGCTTGGAACAATGTAGAGTCACGACTTAGATAACTCTTTGATTTATCTATGCTATGAGCAATCACGTCAAGGCGCTCTCTGGTGAAAACATTGCAATATTAAGAAGCAGGTATCCTTTTCTAAACAGACGACTATTTTATGCTTTTTCAACTTCTGACTTATTGAAGTAATTATGTGATATAAAGTGACATTTTTTCATAATCTGAGTGATAGAAGAGTATTCGAAATGACACGCGTTTTTTTGAGATAAAAATGTCAAAACTGTGAAAGTGATGAAATACGTAGATAAGAGGTTAATCATGTTTTTCTCTTAGTAGCCGGCGTATGTATAATGTTTATTTCTGGTATAATTAATATGTTAAATGCGCATCTTCAACAATTCGTTCAATCGTCTTTTTTCAGAATCTACGTAGTGTAGCAAACCGACTACCATGTTATAACAATATCATGTTTTGAGTAAAGAGTTGGGAATTTCGTTCCACAGAGTTCTTTTTCATACGCGTTAAATTACGAACAATCAAGACAAATAGTGAAATTGGTTCTTTGAAAAAGAAAAAGAATTTATCGAATCTTTTTATACCGAAGATAAATAACGTGTACGCTACCACAACGAGAACATTTCATGAAAGTATAATTTGTACGAGCGTACCATTACTATGGGCTTCATATCAGAACCACTGTTATTCGCAATTGCTTTAATCGATACTGCAGCTGTACTTTTTCTTGTAGTATATTTTGTATCCTTTTTTTGTACTACATATTACTTTAACATTTTTGTCGTCGTCATGTAAGGTTTATATTTACATATAAAGTTTTTCCGAATGCCTCGCTAGGGATTTTATGTCGATTTTCTCAGTGTGGCGGACTTGCAATGGCGGTTTCTTCGATTTCAAAGAATTGCTAATATTAAATCAAACTTACGACATTTCTCATATTACAATTGCTTACTTAATAATAGTACTAGTAAAGTCCAAATAATAAAACGGTTTTTCTTGACACCAATTTTTAGGTCATTACACTATCAGATCTCGAATGCGATTACTTAAACGCTCAACAATGTTGTTCCAAATTGAACGCGGTAATTTTTTAAGATATTCTTTTATAACTTTTACGACTAATGTCAAACTAGCATACTTTTATTTTATGCCGAATGCAATAAAAGTAATATAGATTATTAATTAACGTTTGAATTACTTTTATTAAGAAATGTATTTTTTCCAGTGGGTTATACCGAAACTGATAGCACACTCGTTTCTAGTGTTTCTATTGTTAATACATGGTCAACTAGAATTAACTTTAATTAATATACCAATGACCATATGGTTATTTTACGAGTTTTTCGGAATTCCTAGTGGAAATATGGGTGTATACGATCCTACAGAGATTCATAATCGTAGTCAGCTGAAGAAACATAATAGAGATTGTGCGATTTACCTGGGATATTATTTAATTTTCTTTTTTATTTATCTTTACTGGTAAGTAGTTGTTATGTATGTATATGTTTTGTTTCAAGTAAATATATATTGTGATATATCTTTAATTTTCAGTATGATTATTGCCTTACTAAAAGGTGATCCAGTAGTACGAAGTAGGGAAGACCTCATTCAATATTGAGCGTGAAAAGAAAATTAACATTACGATTTTACTACAATTATATTTCCAAGTTGTTATATTTTTTCTCTGCAGCATTTTTACTTCTCCTACACGATTTAATTTCTTGGTGTTCCTTTAAATTGTTTAAATAGAAAATCTAAATGCGTTAAAAGATAAATTACATTTTGCAATAAACTCTAACGTATGGTTAATTTAAAGATACAACTATTTTAGTTAAATAATAACTTTTGTTATAGACTTGAATTATATCTTTCTAGTCTAAAAATATAGATAGGTATCTTTAATAAGATGGAGATTGTAATTAAGACTAGTGAAATAATAATATTTTAATATCATGATATAGTGTATCTCTTAATAATATTTTTATATAAATTCTGTTCTTAATTCTGTTTCATCTGTTATTAAGAATATTATTCATATTATTTTTGCATGTATATCATTATAATAATATCATTATTGAAATAGTCAGATTTTTAGGACTTTTTTTTATTAAAAGCGAAAAAATAATAGTACAATAACGATACGAATCTCATTAAATTTTTAGATTTAACGTTAATTATATAGTACTGACGTATTTGTATAAAAATAATTAATTGTTATAATTTTTTTTAAATGTTTCCCAATATGTGAGATTTCGTACATAATTATAGATAATATTTAATAAAATCATGTATAGAATAATCATTATTAGCAGTCATCGTAGAATAATAAATTAATGATACAAATATAGATTTTTATTTCAGTTATTTACTTTGATAATATTATTTTCGAAATAAAAGTTGATATACTTTTAGTACTCGGAATTAAATATAATTTAACCGTACTATACGCAGAAATATAAGTAATAATAAAAAGAGAATCATTCTCCCGACACTTCTCTAGATTGTGAGATTCCTTTAAATCAAATTTACTTTGGCTTAGGGAGGGTAAGACAAGGCTGGATCGATTTAATGGGCGCGGTAAAGGTGATTAGTCTTTCTTGCGTCGAAGAGCACGCATTTATTTTTAGATAAAATTATGCATGTAAGTAGGGGAGGATACGGATTTTCAGAATTTATTCGTCAAACTAACAAGCCATTCTATTTTTAAGCGAGTGACAGCTGAAGCTATTTACCTTGATTTATTACGTATTGTTTGGGAACTATATGCTCAATGTCGTTTAAATAGTGCCACAGAAAACGACGAACACAATGGAATGAAATTATCAATGATAACAGGCTACACAAATGCGTTCTAAATGACGCACTAATATACATACAAGACGGAAAGAAGGAAGAACGTTTGAACTTGTCGCGTAATATTTGTATGACTTAACAAAAATTTATTAATCGGTAAATTATTACATAATACGTACGAGTCAGCAGTTACAAATCAATCGTTAGTCGATCGAGAAGCACGTACGATTTCGACGATTATTTCGCTTCGTAAAATTTCGCGTCGTAATATAATATATGTACACATCGTAAAATTGCATTCTCTTGGATGGCTTATCGTTGAACAAATCAACGATAAGGAAAACGCAGGCATATTAACCGCGCAGTACTTTACAATAAGATACGTAACAAATAAAAATCGCCTCTAATCCCGTACAACTCCTACTTATAATTGAACGACAGTGTGATACACAAAAATGGAAGGAATATTACTATTTCTTAATTTTCGTGCAGCTATACAACGAGATTACGAGTGATACGTATGTGCGTCTCGTACGAAGGCAGGCAGAAGGATATTAAAAAAAAAAAATGTGGCAAAAATATCGAGTCACGACTCGGTAAAACGCGATATTCCGATATTTCTTCGCGAAAGGATCGAACGATGCGCGACGCGGCTATTTCCGTCGGCCTTCCTTTTTCCGATTAATCTTGGTCTTGTTCGAACGGAGTAACAGTGATTAACGAACTTGCGCGTAATAAACGCCGTTTTTCGATAGGAAGGTAGAAGCAAATACAAAGTGCCTTCTCGTGTTGATAATGACATCCTCTGACAATGGTCGTTGTGGCACAGTGGCGCGCAAGAAGGAACCAGGAGGGATATACGTCTGGACCAAGTGAGAGAGTCGTGCTTGCAGTGTTCGCGAGTACGAGACTTTCCACGGACAGAGCAAGCGTCCGAGAGTTAAACAAAGTAAGGACTTTGCCAGTTATCTCTTTAACGTATTTAAGATGCGTCTGAGTGTCATTGTACGTTGAAAGATTCCACTTTTACGGAACGTAATGTCGTGCTTTCTCGTTTTATTCGATTTTACCGGTCGTTTCATTGATTTTGATCGACGAAGCTGATGTTGTACGACGATACGTCGGAGGTTACGTTTAACGTCTAGCTCGATCTCATTTCTCGCGTAAGCGAGACGACGACGACGACGGCGACGATGATGACGATGACGACGCCACTGTTTAATCGCTAAATAACTCCCTTTGAAGAATAATCGGTTGGACGCACCGATCAGCTCGAAGGAAGTCACGCGGTGCATTCTATGTTGAAAAGGTTCTTTGTGAAGCTGTCGTCGACGTTGATATCGTTATTATTGTCGTCGTCGTCGTCGTCGTCGTTGTTGTTGTCATCGTTGTCATCGTTGTCATCGTTGTCATCGTTGTCGTCGTTGTCATTGTTGTCATCGTCGTCATCGTCGTTGGCGCGTTCGTGCTCGTGATCATCGTCGTCGTCATCATCATCATCATCATCATCTTCATCATCATTATCATCATTATCGTCATCGTCGTCGTCGTTGTCATTGCGATCAAGTTTGTCATCATCGTCGTTGCTGTCATCGTTTCCAGTGTCGTTGATCGTTTTTTCTACCATCTCCTTGCCAGGCTTGTGTTAAGCGGTGTTCAGTGCACTCCAAATACATGTTTTAATATTCTGGAGGCAGGATGGCGGGCAACAAGTCTGCAGCCAATGCTGTCCAAACAAAGCCCGTCGAGGTTTCTCAGCAGTTGCAGGAAGGAGAGAAATTTATTAAATGGGACGAGGTCAGTGAATTTTTTGACTTTAATCGTGCTTCGCTTTATTCGTACAGTCCGTTTATGTTTTTCCTTTTCGTAACAGCTTCGACATAGGTTGACATAAATATATGAATAACGTTATGACGTTGGCATTAGAAATGGCATAGTTAGTACGAAGTGCTTTTATGAAAGGCAGCTGTTGTCGAAGGGAAATACGTATATAATCTTGTTACGGTTGATTAATTAAACTTCTTTTCTTACGTTGTACAGGATTCTGGATTAGCGACACCGGTGACATTAAAAGTAGATAAATATGGCTTTTATCTTCATTGGGTAGACCAGCTCAACGAGATGGATGTACTGGATATAGCCACTATAAGAGATACTCGCACAGGAAAATATGCCAAAATACCAAAGGTAATGCATACTACTTCTTTATTAGTATTCCAAGAGTACTCTTTTATGATAATTAAAAATAAATTATACATAGAATGATAGAAATTAAGATAAGATCATTCGTTTATTCTCTTCTTGAGCAGAATTTTTCTTGTTAAATTCTGTAAATAATCAATAATATGTATTTGTATAGCTGCAACAAAAGTGAGATTTACTTTGAGGTATTTCTATAATTATACCATGCCTTTGCGTAGATGCTAATGACGCATAGCACCGCTACATAATAATTATTGACAAAATTATAAATAGAACATTACCTACTTTATGTGCCACACATAAGTTCCTTTTTTCCTGAGTCACACCTACCTTTGCACAAAGAGATATGTTAGTGTTTAAATGGAGCACAATGTAGCTTTCATTGAAACAGCTTTCCTATAAATCAATAAGCATAACATCGAATACCTTTCCGTATAAAGTTCTCCAATACTTATTCGTAATACAACTACAATATACCTGCTAATAATGTATTAATGTAGCAGTGATTATTGAATTTTGCTTTATAATGAAAATATGGTATAGAAGTATACGATAAAAACTATGTAATATGTAAATTTCGTATGAGTAGAATTCTATTTAAATTATGTATATAATTGCTAAACAGAAAAATTAATTTACATTACAGGATTCAAAATTAAAATCTCTCGTAACAATGGGATCTCAAGATTCTTTAGAAGAGAAAACTGTGACAATTTGCTATGGGTCGGATTTCGTTAATATGAATTTTATTAATTTTTGTACGACACGGGCTGAAATTGCACAACATTGGACGGATCAACTTCTCCATTTGACATATAATTTAACTCAACTTAATACTAGCACAACTATGTTCTTGCAAAAAGCACACACCAGACTTATGCTTACAGTAGACAAATCTGGAAAAATTCCAGTAAAAAAGTAAGAGTTTGGTTTGAATATATATTATATTAAGATATATTATGAATGAGAATAGTAATTTTAATTTTATTTCAGTATCATAAAAATGTTTGCACAAAATAAGGACGATCGCAAACGCGTTGAAAAAGCTCTAGATATTTCAGGCTTGCCATCTGGAAAAGTAAGTTTCAATTATATAATATTTTATATTTATTTTCCTTTTTATAATAATCGGAATTTGTAGTGCTTTTAATAGAATTTGCATTGAAAATTAATATCAAAAATAAAAATTGTTTCTTATAATTTATTTATTATGCTACTATTGTATTTATATATTTATAATTTGTTATGATATATGTTACGTTATTTATTGTGATACGTATTTTTTTCAGATTGATGTCGTGCCTCTTCAAAAGTTTCAATTTGAAGATTTCTTTAATTTTTACAAGTCTCTTACCCAGAGATCTGATGTCGAGAAGGTTTTTGAAGGACTCGTCGGCAATAATAAACGTAGATTAATGTCTGTTCCACAATTTGTGGACTTCTTGAATAAAACGCAAAGAGACCCAAGATTAAATGAAATACTTTATCCATATGCAAATGAAGCACGAGCAAAAGATATTATAAACCAATACGAACCAAATAAATATAATGCTAATCGCGGACATTTGAGTTTCGATGGTTTTCTAAGATATTTAATGAGTGAGGACAATCCAATTGTTGCTGTATCCAAATTTGAACTTTCTGATGACATGGATCAGCCACTTGCGCATTATTTTATAAATTCTAGTCACAATACTTACTTAACAGGTAGATATCAGTATTATACTATTTAATTTTCTTTTTATTTAATTAGTAATCAAACGTCAAGATAAATTATTGTCATAGGACATCAACTTACTGGCAAGAGCTCTGTAGAAATTTATCGTCAATGCTTACTCGCTGGTTGTCGTTGTGTCGAATTAGACTTTTGGAATGGAAAATTTGATGAACCAGTAATAGTTCACGGGTAATAATAATATCAGTATTGTTAAATACTATGAATATGGTAACATTTTTATCACGATATTACAATGTTCTAGATATACATTTGTGCCAGAAAT
Organism: Liostenogaster flavolineata; assembly: GCA_025433975.1. NCBI lineage: Eukaryota > Metazoa > Arthropoda > Insecta > Hymenoptera > Vespidae > Liostenogaster > Liostenogaster flavolineata. The sequence continues at coordinate 651,716 of JAITYT010000701.1, read as the reverse complement.
TCAGGCACGGGATGTAATAGAGGCAATTGCTGAGAGTGCCTTTAAGACATCAGAATTTCCAGTTGTACTCAGTTTTGAAAATCATTGTAACCCACGGCAACAAGCTAAAATTGCACAGTATTGTAGGGAATTATTTGGTGAAATGTTACTTGATGCGCCTCTCGAATCTCATAAGGTATATTAAAATAAAAATTATTCTTCTAATATAAGTTAGGGAAGTATTTTTGACGCGTCTTTTTATTTGCTTTTTAGTTAGAACCTGGGCAAGAGCTTCCTCCGCCGTATTTGTTAAAGCGTAAAATTATAATTAAGAATAAGAAAATGCATCATCATCATCATAAGAAGCACCACAAGAAACAACAATCGGAGATATTAGAAGCTGGAAACAATATTCAAGAGAACGAAGACAACTCTGTAACAAATCAAATAGCAGAAGGAGAGAATGGTCCACCACCTGATGTGATACCACAAAACGAAGTGATAGATGATGTTGGGAATGGAGAACAGCAAATTGGAAATGGGGATATTCCTCATCCTCCTATGCTACAACAAAGGCAAAATAGTAAAGAGAGCACACAAGAAGATGAAGGTATGTCACTAATAGAAATGTAGTGCAGTGGTGCCTCAGTTTGCGAGCATAATTCGTTCCGGAAATGTGTTTGTAATTCAAAGCTCTTGCGTATCAAAGCGAATTTCCCCATAATGAATAATGGAAACTCAGACGATTTGTCATACGACCTAAAAATATTCATATGAAAATGGTTAATATAAAATATCTTTTTATATTTTTATTACTTAAATTTAATATAAAGAAATCAAATTTATCGGTTAAATTTAATCGTGGCTGGTGTGATGAAGGAGGTATATAGATTTAAATCTTTTTTTCGATTATTTGTATTTTTTTCCATATTATTTTGGATAGTTGAAGTTATATCGAATTGTTATTTCATACATTTGGGACAATTTGTTCTTTATACGTTCTATAGATACGATTTAATGGAATTATTGTTTTAGATGATGAAGACGAATCTAGTATAGAGGAGGATGAATCTAACGTCGAAGATATTAAACTAAGGATGGACGACAAAGTTACTGTAACCGATAAAGCATCTACAGCAAAAGAAACAGAAGCTGGTGCCGAAATTTCAGCCTTGGTTAATTATGTGCAACCTGTTCATTTCAACAGTTTTGAATCTTCCGAAAGTGGGATTATCAGTTTTATATCTAAATAATTTGTTTATATTAACGATAAAATGATTTTCGAAAGCGTGATTATTGATTACATTTCGCAGAGAAAAATCGAACGTTTGAGATGTCATCTTTTGATGAAAAACAAGCAACGACTCTTCTTAAGGAAAGACCACTGGAATTTGTAAATTATAACAAACATCAATTGTCACGAGTTTATCCAGCTGGTACACGCTTTGATTCTAGTAATTTTATGCCGCAAGTATTTTGGAATGCAGGTTGCCAATTAGTCGCCTTAAATTATCAAACGCTTGGTAAGTATATGCTATTTTTCTTATTTTATGTGTTATTGTTTAATCTCTTTTAAATTAACGATTAGTATTTTTACTTTATTATATTTTTATTGTGTTAGATCTCGCTATGCAGCTGAATTTGGGTATTTTTGAGTACAATCAACGGTGTGGCTATTTATTAAAACCAGAGTTTATGAGACGAAAAGATCGCCGATTAGATCCATTTGCTGAATCAACAGTAGATGGTATTATAGCGGGCACAGTGCATATTCATGTAATATCAGCACAGTTTTTAACTGATAAAAGAGTGGGCACTTACGTGGAGGTGGACATGTATGGTTTACCAGCAGATACTGTTAGAAAGAAATTTCGTACAAAGATAGTTACTAATAATGGAATAAATCCTATTTATGACGAAGAACCATTCGTATTTAAAAAGGTAACGAACTTTATAGAACATTATTGTATATAATTGACATATTTATAAGTTATTGTTTTTGGCAGGTAGTCTTGCCCGAACTTGCTTCCATTAGAATTGCTGCTTATGAAGAATCTGGACGTTTGATTGGTCACAGAGTATTACCCGTTGTGGGATTATGTCCAGGATATCGACATGTTGCATTAAGGACAGAATGTGGTCAACCGTTACCACTAGCAAGTTTATTTTTACATGTCATTGTCAAGGATTACGTGCCTGATGGACTGAGTGAATTGGCTGAAGCTTTAGCAAACCCAATTAAATATCAAAGTGAAGTGGAAAAAAGGGAAAAACAATTGTCAGTCCTTACAGATTGTTTGGAAGAATCTTTAGAAGAAGATGAGGTGAGAAATGGAAAACAAAATTAATTTACTAAACTTAGCGTTCTAACAAATTTACTAACAATTGTAGGATAAAGAGAAAATTGGCGATGGACCAAGTTCCACTAAACTAGTTGTAAGTTTTTTGATATATGTAACCCTGTGTGTAGTATGCAAATGTAGAAATGTTTTATTCGATGTATGAAATTCCTTTATACATTTCTCATTGCATTAATGGTATTAAAACATTATTTCAGGAAGAGACTGTAAAAACAAAACGATATCAATCTATCGATGAATCACCAGCTTCGGTACCAGCTTCAAGTAGTTCACATGGTAGACCATTAATAGTTAGCAGTATGAGTACTTGTGAAACACAAGAAGTAGAGGATGGCGCTCCATCTCCTATGGGGCAGATCGCTGATGTTTCAACTAATAGGAGTCCAATTAATGTCGGAAATAGTGAGTATTTTGACAGATGTGGTGTATTTGATGAAAAAGAAAAAATTTCATGTATTATTATTGTACAGTGAACGACGAAATAGTAGCTGAATCTTTAGAGAAACTTATGGAGAATAAACTTGTTAAAGAAAAAAAAGTAGAACTTGAAAAAAAATTAGAGTCCTTAAAAAAAAAGCATGAAAAAGAGAAGATAAGAATGCAGTCTCAAAAAGGATCTCTTGATGGTGAAAAACATAAATCTAAATTTTGTATGAGCCATAAACTGGTCAAACGGTTGTCCAGTAGAAATATGTAAGTTCTTGATATTTCATTTAATAACGTATTTGAAAATGCTAAATAATTAAGAAATCCATATGTTTCTGCGTATAGTTTTTCAAGCGATGTGGGTCTAAGTTCTCTAGTTTTGGCTGATACTTCTGAATGTTCGGAATTAGAAAGTCGCGAAGGTATCGAAGGACATCAAAGGGGATTACCTAGAAGTCAGAGTGAACGATTGTTGGCTGTGTGTAAAGCCCACATCCAGCAGGAGCGGGAGTTACAGGAAAAGTATCTTGACAGTATGTTTACAATGGTTGAAAAAGTAATGAAAGCATCGCAATCCAATCAACTGAAGACACTTAGAGTTCTTTTGGAAAGAGATACTGCTGATGCAATGCGCAAACTTCAAGCTACTAGACACGGAGAGGTATATTATTCGCATATGTCACACACGTGACTGAAATTATTACAACTTTTATATATTTATAATTCCTCTAGGTAAAGAGATTAGCTAAAGCACATAAGGATAAAGCTGAATTAGATCGTATGAAAAGAGAAGTAGCAAAATCTACAGTGGAAAAAGGAGTAAACGAATGTACACGTTTAAAGAAAATTTATGAGAAAAAAAAATCAGAACTAGAAAGACAGCATGAAGAAGTTCGACAAAGGCTCGAAGAAGAGAGAGCTAAAGTACGAAATTTAATGCAAATGTCACTCTAACGAGTGAAATAATAATTTCGTATTATTATTTTAGGTCAAAGCAGCTTTACATGCAGAATATAGTAGTCGTTGCAGTAAATTTGAAAGTGGGGAACTACTTCTATCGCCATCAGGCGGATCTAGTATGCCAGAGTCGCTCAGTGAAAATACATATTAAATTACTACAATGAACGATGTTTACACGAACAGAAGTGATGACACGTTATAGTCTTTTAAACTTTTTTCTTTAAAGATACATGTATCTATCTTGGAACATCTGGTGTAAAATATGAACAATATTCTGTGAAGGAAAAAAAAAAAAAAATACAGAAGCAGTATCAACGCAAATATTGCACTGGTATAAGTGCAATTCTCTCAAAAGGATAACTGGTAGTTTGGTAAACCAATTTTTGTCCAGTTTATCTCACGAGAGTTTTTAGTCAATATGCATATTACACAGAAGATAAAACAAGTAAGAAACGAATAGTAGAACACGCTGAATGTTCTGCAAAAACTATATCTTTATTTGTTCAATGTATGGTTTTACATACTAAGTCGTGAACACTTCGCACTTAAAAATCATGAATTGAGGCTTCACGTCAATACATAAATAATGATGAGCATTAATTGTATATGATATATTTGCATGTATACATTAGAATTTTGATGTTTAATATCGATTTACCTTCGAATAATGGGTAAAGTAATTTTTTATCACTTTTAATTATTTATCATTAGATTATTATTCGTATGGTCATGTAATTTGAGTAGACTCAATCGATGGAGTTATCAGGTATACGGAACGCTGCGTTTAAATTTTTTCGTAAATGCTTTTATCATTTATTTATAGGTGACGTGGGAAAATGCAAAGTTCTAAAATATTCGCTCGAGTCTTCCATAGTTTATATACAGTATTAAACTTCCTATTTGTGGAAGACTCGGGAATTTATTATTTTGGTTAAGATACTATAACGAAATAAAAAATATATAGAACCGAGGAAAAAAGTTGACATGCAGAAGATATGTAATTCTACATAAGAGTAATCTTCCTAAGTGCTAACATTTAATCTTGTTGTTATATGCATAAGGCGTTATTTAATTGACATAATAATTCTAATCGCGTTCAAAGATGCTCCGTATCCATAAACGATGATTAAATCGATCGTTAAGTCAGACCTTGAATGATCACAGAATGAACAAAAATTTCTTTGGCCTAGAAAAAAATGGATTTAAGAGGAGAAAATCCAAAAGGGCGCGTACGTGATCTAGTATATTTTTGACTGAAAGTACTCCGTATAAAGACATTTTTCTTAGGAGCCATGTACAGTATATACTGAGAAATCCTTTCGTATTTAATTTTTTCGCGCCTATTGATTTATTTGCAGAAAGTATCATCTGATTTGTTTCCATTCACGTTATACTTTATTAAAAAATTAGATTCATCGATTTGACAAGTTTTATCTTTTTCTTTGCAATAATCATTTTGTAATTAATACAAATAATGTTAAAGTAAAGTATCTACGAAGAAATTTATAATTATCGCGACTATCAATCTATTAAAATTAATTTTTGCGCGAGAATATTAAAGGACGAGGATACTCTCAGAATCTCTGTACTGTGGTTATATGCTTCGAATGCCCGAATGGTCATTTCGGGTGAACCTCTTTGAGGAAGACAATCAAAAATGTTACATTGTAACATTGTCCTTGTTGTTTCTAATCATGAGACACTATAAACTACCTACAATATTAGGTGTAAACTTATATCTACAAATGAACTCTTATTAATTACGACGAATTTAGGACATGTAGTTTACTTGGATATTATCGATTCATCTCGCGCGTGATTAATTTATTTATTTTGTTTTGTTAAACAATCGTTTAGATATGTTAGCAGTATCAAAAATCATGCTCTGAATAAATACCGTGTAAGTACTAACGATTAAAGTTAGGAAAATTACAAATATCATATAAATGTGACGCGCGGTTATTTTAATGGGGGCAACTTTGCTATTGTTTTTTATGTTCCTGAAGGGTGTACGTATATTCTACCCTTCAATCTGGAGACTGAGCTCGATTTCGAGCCGATGATAACTTTGATCTATGATTAATACTTTGCTGCCGTTCTTTCAGTTATTTGACAGGGCATTTGTACATCGTGATGTTAATCTTTCCATACGCCATCAGAATCCGATGGAAGATCGTAACATCATTGTCTTTGTGATCTGATACATTGCGTAAGTACGATCGAATACGTGATCTCATGGTATTTAGTAATTTGAAATTCCAAGTTTCCTCCATGTAAGATTATTTGTAAACTTGAGAACATTCTTCCAGAATCGTGGTAGGTGTAAAATTAAATTTTGAAGTTACCTTAAAATTGATTAGAATATAATATTACTTTATAGAAAAGTGCGATTATATTTTCGAGAAAGGTGATATAAATAATTGCTTTTACTTTATCTATATTTTATTCGTATTGCTCTATTCGTATTTCTTTCTGTATATGTAGTTGAGTTTATATTTTAAACATTCTTGTTAGAAGACAAAGATTTATCTTGGAAAGTAAAAATTTGAAATGCTTACGGTTTACTCAGAAAATATTTTTTAAATCATAATCACGATGTTAGGACATATAGATAGATTTATGAAATATGTAGTTAGAATTATTTATGAACGAAAATATTTAATAATTTCGTTTAATATAAAATTTTAATTTTATTTTGGTTTTTTAAATTATATTGTAATTTAAAAGGGATACTGATAAACCAGTACTTCAAAATACTGGTGGTATAAATGCACTCGCATAACATTTGGAATATAAAATATTTGATAAATGTATGAAAAGTTGATAAATACAATTTTGAATAGGAAACACACAATTAATTTAACTGGCAGGTTAATCAATGAGAAAGTATATTTATGAAGGATATGTTATTAGGGGAATAAAAACAGGCACTGGATAAAAACACTCTTTGAATTGATTAAATTTCGTTGTATATAGTGTTGTCAATAAGTGTAATTTATTTTTTTATAGAAGCAGCTATTTTATTTGACATAGTAATAATACCGCACAAACGTAAATTTATATAAAAATGTTATATTGAAATTATCAATCGTGTGTTGCTAATCGGCACAAATCATGGAACCGTAAGCTGTTTAAAACTGGTAGTTGCGAATAAAATTTTATTTTGAAGAAGATCAAAATTGATAATAGTTACATTTAAATATTTTAATATATCTGAGAAATAATATATCTGGTAGGACGAGCCCCCTTAATGTATTAGTATATAAACAAAGAAAATTTATATGAATATATTATATATAATATATATACATATATAATATATATCATATATATTTCATAATGTTACATAAAATATGGATATGTTAATCTATGTATCAATGTTTAGCTTTTACAATGTATTACAAGGAAAGAGATGGCAACGATTATTTTCATTTTGAATAATTATGGGATACTCGTTTTGAACATTTTTAAAGTTCATTGATCGAAACCATAAATATTAAAATATGTAAAAAGAATTATTTTGTGATTTTTATATTTACTATTACAATTACACTTTTGGCTAATGCACAAACATTTACATTAATTCAAAATTTGTAAAATAACTATCATTTGACGAATTTCACTTTTGTTATTACTTATTTTGTTATTCGTAATAAGTATTAAACATTCGGTATTTTATAAATATATCATATCAGCATTTATTATTGTTTTCACTGCTTTATATATAGGATATAGGTCGAAGAGTAACGTCCACATTTGTGATTATGTAAAATTTTTATTGCAAGTGGTTAGCAGTATTTTCTAAATGAGTTTTTCTAGTTACTGCTTTAATTAGTTTTTTCGTTGAATATATTTAATTTTTATATCTTTAAGTACTTCTATACGAATTACATGTATATGCATGGTTTCTTTGACTGTGCCGGAGGACATTTTTAGGTACAACTTAAAAGCAATTCAGTTTTATTAAGTAGATTAGAGCGTGGTTAACGTGGTGCATTACGTCTGACGGGTTTTACTATGTCAATCATGCAGATATATGTTATAGACTACGAACAATTCAAATTTGTATTCCTTGTTCTTATATGCCCCCACCCTGTCTCCCACCTCTCCATCCCTATTTGACCATGTGCGCGTTTTTCGTAATACATGCGACAGCGTACATAAATCATATACGTATAAATATTATATGTACATATATAAAAGTATAGTAAGGATGGAGATATTATATTCGCGTTGACATATTATGTGTTGTTGCTGTTGATGTTGTTAATGGTAGAATAGGTTTAAAAAATTAAGGTTTAGAACTGGTTCAATTGTTGTCTTTACAAATACTGTAAATTTAGTTTAATGTTATTTACCTGAAATGCGTTCGCATATAATTTGTGTGAAAGACAAATATTGTACGTTCTCACCGTCTTTTTAAGACGGCGTTCTAATTAATACTAGTTTTCTTAGTGCCAACTGAACGCGATGTTTCACTATTTTTTTAATATTCTGATATTACACGGTTACCTAAACTAATCTACCGTGAAGAATCTCGCAAGTTGTCTTTTATGACGGTAAGATTAATGCCATACTTGCCAAATGGACGTTACCTCGGTGAGAATGTCGTTACCTTTGATGATATAATTTGATTCGTGTGAATCGTTCGGAAGAACGTATTAATCGATATAAAATAATTATTTGAAACGCTTGCGTATTACTAACGCTACAATGGCCTATTGATGATCGTAATGGTTTAAATCAGTTTTGCATTTTATTTAAGTTAATGCACTTTCGACAGATAGAAGGAGTTTTGCCGATAGAATGTTGACATTTCACTATTTATCCTGTTTATCAAATGCAGAACGATTTATATGTTATATTTTGACAAATATTTGTCATTCCCATTAACAATTATTGACGCATACGAAATTATTATATTTTAATGAAACTTATTCTAAGGACTTTTATATTGAAATGGCAGTATAATTGCAGTATAGAAATTTTTCCATGAATAAAAAACAAATATTTTTTATTTAAATATTTTCTACAATTATGTATGTAAGGAGTATACAATGAAATTAGAATTTCAAAAATGAATATAATGCTTCATTTTTTTAAGTTTCATATACAATGATATAATATTTTTATATTTTTTATCATGAATCTAGCGAAAGTTAAGCGTTATAACGATCTGTATAATACGCGCAATCGGTTCGACTTTGATACAAAATAACGAAAATATGAAGAACAGAATGAATCTTGGATGTCGATATCATGTACGTGTACGTATGTATTTGCTTTATATATGCACTAGTTAACTCTTCCCAAGATGATTTCTTCTGTAGAATACAAACATTTGTATTTTTAGATTTTATGCTTATTTTTATTGTTATAGTATTATTTATTGTTTATTATATTGTTAAGGTTTCCTATGTTTAATTATCGATAGGTCTGCATTCAACACAAATATTGTAATATATAAATACTCACTTTGTTTTTTATTTAGTGAACATTAATTTATTTTGTGAATCACTGTGAAGGTAATAATGATCTGTTGTGTTTATATTTTATTTTATTTATCTTTCATTTTTTGTTCAAATCTCTCCTTATCCTCGGAATGATTACAGAACCATGAAGTACCGCTGAGAAAAAATATGAAATTTAATATCTGCGTCATGAGATATCTATTAATACAGTTTTAAAGATTATTAAGTAATATATATTATATAAAGATACATTTTTATTTTAATGTAAAATAGTTTTAATTTGTCTCGCATTAGCATAATTTCGATATCAAAATTATCCATAAGCAACCAGTTTCTGTGTCGTTAATCCGTAAAAGTGATTTATCTCTAAATTTCATAATAAAATTCAGTTAATAATTTCATTTCTATACGTTTCTTGTACTTTATTTTATTTTTCTTTACATTGTTTTTAATTTATTATTATTCTTTTACCTTATAATTTATCCGTATCATTTATTTCATTGCTTTAAGTGATCATAATCCCATTTTTGATTATGACTTTGCATCAGTGTCATCAAAGAAGTACACGAAATACATCTAATCATCAAAGAATGTATATGTAGTTTACGTTTACAGAAACGTAAATTAAAAAAAATGATACATAGGTATATTTTCGAGTACATATTTTAAGCATAATTTGAGAGAGTTTAATGGTCTTTCTATTAGTGTGTCGATGGTGTAACATTCTAATTATTTATACATTTGATTTAATACGTTTCGCTTGACAATTATATTCCAAGATCCATCATCGAATAATGAATTTACGATGAAAGTATTTAGGACCTTATCGGTGTAATTATTGTCGTGATGTGTTATTCGTGCTTTAACATATATAGTATACATATATGCAATATAAGTGTATCGTTCAAAAACTCTCGAAATAGCTTCTATGATAATTGTGATTAGTTAAGGAATTCAATAAGAGGATTGATCTAGAAAGAAATGCGAAAATGGGGATTAAGTATTAGTACGCGCAACGTGAATGCTAATTAGTATGCTACGTTCGTCGTCCAATTTTCTTCTTCGTGATTAATCGATGCAAACACATTTCATTGTCGTTCTTGACTTTTAAATAAGTTACATCTTTGTGTATCTATGCAAAAGGAAAAATTATATTCGATAATTTTTATAATTGTACGTATAACGCGTAATAATATATTCGTCACTTCATTGACATTGCAACTTTTCGGTTAATCGTGTAGGATAAAGATTTTGAACGTGTGCTAAATTTCGTGGCTGCGCGGTCACGATGTTCATCAAAGCTGGCGGTAAAAGAGAAATTTTGTATTTGTACGAAAAGAAGGTCGAGACAGATGTTAATTTCATTCAAATGATTTCTTCTCTAATTCACTTGTGCCTTGATCTCGGTAATTTTTATCATTA
>JAITYT010000701.1:577740-589273 GCA_025433975.1 Liostenogaster flavolineata | reverse complement strand
CTGTGTTTTTTATAAACAATGTAGAAGCTTTCTTTTCGAGAGATCTAAAAATTGTTTGGATCACCGCTGTAGGGGTTACGTTTATTGTTTTCTTTTTTTTTATCACTGCTTTCTTGAGGATCGCAGGCATCTTTGACATATTGATAAATATAAGCGAGAAATTATTAATTTTTTGTTCATAACTTTCCTTAATTGTTCAGACAATATACGAGTCTTTCGCAAAACTATAGTCCGCGAAAAAAAGCCAAATGAAAACAGTCACGATACAAAACGACCTCCATATCCAATCCAGTACATGCTTTGTTTTTTTACTGTAAATAATCATTTTTCAATCAATAGTTTCAGAAGGAAGACATTATTTACAAGTTTTTAATAGCATTCGATAAGCTTCAACCGCGCTTTTGTACACAACTATGTTTTTATTTCGCGTCTTCGATGCGTTTAAACGGTCTAGGCGTCCCGCGTCTCTCGAATAGGCAACGGTTTTGCGTCTGGCACTAAAAGGGTTAAGTTCGGGGAAACGTGGGAAAACGAATACAAACGTACTGGAATTTCGAGTAAACCGAGGAAGTCGAAGGCGAAAAGAGGATTCCAACGGAACGTTCCAATGTCCTTTCCAGTCGAGTAACGGCGTTCGAGTTCTCGGGATCGTTGAACTCGTTCGAGGGCGTTAGTTGTATCCACGGTAAGTGGGAAGAGTAGTGGTGGTCGCATAGGAAAGACGGGCAAACGCAAAACCTTACTCTTCTATCGAGCACAAGCTTTCAAGCACGGGAGAGAGAAATTAATTTTAACTTTAAATTAAGACTCGTCTGATACCTGGTTGCCTCTTTGTTGCCATCAGGGGTGCAGGCCACGGTGGAGGGTTGGGGGTGTTGGCGAAGGACGGCGAGGGAACGGAGGAAAGGGTTTGAATCATCCGGAAGGAGGCAGTCTTGGGACGAAAGGGTGGGGGAGAGACGAGGGCGCCTTCGCCTTCGAGTCGCTACAACTTTTCCCGCGCTTTTGTCTACGTTGAGAGAACTCAAGAACGTTAATAACGATAGAATAACGATCATCCGGTATGGTAACGAACTTTCGCACTTTCCATCGCTTTCCTTTACGTCGTTTCGACGACTCCTGCTGTCACTCATCGTCTCGAGTGTCCGTCGACAAAATCTAGTAATATTTTGCAACCAAAAATTTGACAGCGACGAATTTTCAACGATAAACATTTTTTTCTCCGAAGATGTTTCGTCCTCTTTACCCTCGGTTACAGGATGTCAAGATCACGAAGTATTAAATCGTTTTCCAAGTTCATAAAACTTCTTACGCCAAAGAGCGAAGGTTCGTATACGTATAAGTGTGCGTGCGAACGATCGTTTACCGCTTCTGGAAGTCGCTCCAGGAGAACGACGCGCGAGAACAGATCGAAATTGTCGCTATTTCGTCCACCGCGATTCTGATGAAATTCGATCGATTGGAAAAAATCGCAAAAAACGCAAGAACCAATAGGACGAATGGAAATCGACTTTCCAACGTCAGTAACGCACCGAGCACCCCGAACGATCGCTCTTTCCCTTTCGGCACTCGAGAAGACTCGATTAGCGTAAAAATCGTCGAAAATTTGTCTCGAAGCGCAACGACCATTCCATCGAGCGGGTCTTCGAAATTCGGAAGTTCGCGGATCGTCGATGATACTTCATCGGAAGAAGCGGCGGACAGGGTCGAAAGACGGCGAGGGGACGAGGAGAGAGAAGGACGAGGAAGCGAAAGCCGAGAGTTCGTAAGGAGGGTAGGTAGGCCATCGGTCAATTAATCAAGATAATGAGAGCCAGGCCAGTCGGTGAAGTTGAGACGGAGGAAGAGCAGGGGGAGGAGAGCGATAAGGAAGAAGCGCAGGCGAGGCGAGGAGGATGGAGGCAAGTCGCGGCACAACGCGGATGAAAAAAACGTGGCGATTTAGCGTGGGAGGGCGAAGGCGAAGGGTGAAATGGTTCGAGAACGAGGAAAGAACTCGTTCTTGCTATACGTTCGTCAGTTGATTCGAATTATGGCGAGTCGCGCGTCTCTCTTCGAAGACGAACCTCGAGACTTCGTAGGCCCGTGGATGCTTCGAAATTGGGTTATAGCGAGAGGTAAGGCGCGAGGTAAGGGCGCAAGGACCGCCCATGGTTAATCAATTAGTCTGGCTAGCTGGAACAACGCTAGGTCTTGACTTCGTCGCGTTGAACCGCTGACGGGGATCGATGACGTCTCGATGGAAAGCCATCGAAAACGTCTGCACTCGACCGAACGTTGGCTGGAGAAGCTGTTACGTTCCAACCGGGACCTTTTGCAGATCAACGCATTTTTTTGCCATTTTTCATCGCGAACAGTTCAATCGTCGTTGTAATCGGTATAGACTTCGATGACGCTTCGAACGATTCTCGAATTCACGCCTTGGTATTTCGACTACCGTCGGGGAGGAAACAGCCTTTCCAGCAAGTTTCTACGGACGTTGACGAGAGCAAAGGTACCAACGATTCAACGAGATCCAACGCGACCTTCGTCTCGTTTGACCGAACGTTTCTAACGATGAGCAAATTTTCCTAAAGAAACCTACGATTTCTCGGTTCTTTGGATCGTTTGGTGGCACCCGCCGTTCCACGATTTCCGGCGGAAACGTCGTCGGAACTTCGACGCGCGCACGACAACGCGAAAGACAACGATCGATCCTGGCTGTTGCTCCTGGTCCGTCCGCTCTTTTGCTCCCGTACTCGTGGTGGTGTCCTCGACAAAACTGTCTCTCGCGATGCACGCCGCAGAACGGTGTAAAACGAAGGACAGGGGGGAGAGGGAGGCAAGTGGCTGGCATAAAATATGGACCGAACAAACACGGGCGAGCGCGAGTGCTTCGGTGAGCGCTCGTTATCGCGTTCGTACAAGTACGCAAGGACGATGTTCCGAACGTTAGAATGCTATCTAGGCGATCCTATCGTCGTGCAAATATAACTCTCAATGACCGTCCCTCGGATATTAACTTTCTCGATGTCCGTCCGAGGCGCACCACTCCAATCCTCGAGATCCCGGCGACGTTTACTTTAGATACGGGCGAAGGGCCCTCCTTGCCCTAGTACACTTAGTTTCTTGTGTTCCTCGCGGATCTCTCGTCGACGTTACGCGGGACTACGGAAGTAGGAGGGAAGTCGAGCACCTCGAAGATGTCTGCCGCGTAGAGGAAGAGCGAGACCGTCCTGGTTATCATCCTGAAAGTAACTTTTCCCCCTCTACTCTTATCCCGGAACGAACCGTCGTCTCGCTCTTCTTCTCCATCGTATTCGCGCTCTCCTTTCTCGGGTTTGACCTTCGTGTCAATTTTGTCGCGTCTTATTCCGGAGTCACCGTGGAAATTCGATCGTCGTAAGCGTATGGTAAGCGATGACCAGGGTATCGACCCTAGTTATCGGTGAAATAAGACCAAATAAGAGCGAGAAGACGGATTACCACCTCGGTGGTCGACGCGTTAAGATTTAACTTTCGCAACTTTCTACCCCACAGGAGAACGCCGTTATTCTTACGAGGAAGGCGAAATTCCTTCTTATTACGCCACTATTAGCGATTCTCTACGTCTTTTCAACCAAAAGAAGATGGACATTTTTACCTTTAAGACCATGTTCTATCCAGAATTGATTTGGAATCGAAACAGGAAACGTCTTGTCCGCGGCACGTCGTATTCAAAGACAGAAGCACGTCGTTACGAGCGTCGTCCGCGCTCCATTTAGGATGATCCGTTCCATAACCGACGTCACGGGGAATTCTGGCTGCAGGAGGCAGCAGCGGCCGGTGTTGGCGATGGCTATGGCTGTCCCGGCTGCCTCGCCGTTGTAGAACTTGCGTAAGATAGTCCAAACATTAGATACAAACACGAAGGAGTTTGCGGGAGGTCGGAGGGCCGGAGGGTCTTACCCGGGAGTTTAGGTTACGTCAGGCTACTCTCGGTGGAGGCCACTGTCTCCACCTCGTCGTTGCCACCTCCTTTCCCCCCTCTTACCACCCCCTGATTAACCACCACCATCGCCTCATCCTCCTTACTTCCTTCCTTCGTCGTCTTCGCTACCGTCGCCACCACTGCGCGTCACGCATTAACATAATGCTAATTATCTTGCCAGCTCATTAGCGCCAGCAAACTGTCCAAGGAAACTCGGCCTCCAGAGATAAGGAGGAGGCGGTCGGATGGAACGGCTGCTTCCTCGTGGCGTGCCGTGAGCGCACCCGGGCGCCCTGCCAAGCGACCAAGCAAGCAAGCGCGTTTCCTCGTCTAACCTTGCCAAGATTAAGGTCCCGTTACCGAAGATCTGGATGTCCTGACGTGGGTCCGTGTACCTTCGAGTTCGGAGAACTTCCTGGGTTGCTGGTGTTTGGTCCCTCCTTGCTAACGACTCCTTCCTTCCTTCCTTCCTCGCTTCCTCGCCTCTTCCTTCTACCCTTCCTTCTTTCAACGATCCGAATCTTTCCTTCGGTCTTCGCGAATGCTCGCTTTCGACGTGGAGTTTTGGACGGATCTTTTAAGAATTTTTTTTAAGAACGTTTATCGATTTCAACGAAGGTAACTTAATCACGATGTAAAGTGCGTCGCTTCGCGAGATGGACGAAAATAGCTCGGTACGGAGTCAGGCGGAGTAGGACGAGCCGCCGCGCGCTACGAAAATCTCATTGTCGCTTCTCGTTCATTTTGTACGAGCGCATCGAAGAATAATTAGTGTGTTTACGCGAGCAACGTGATCACTCGCTCGTAAGGCTATAGTCGTACGATTATGTACGATCGATTGGTCGTCGGACTACGCACGCAATGTAACCGCAACCGAACGCTTTTGCGGTCGCGCGAGACCTTCCTCTCCTCACTCTTTTATTTACAGGAATACGAACACGGAATTTCAACTCGACTTTTTTCGTCTTGTTCTCAAAGCGATCAGATGGACTTCAGGAAGTTCGTACGAACTCGCAACGTGCCGTTTTCCTCGCAATGCCATCGAGCTACATTAAAAAGTCTAATATCCATTGAAATTTACTCCTGCCGTCTATTCGATCGAATTAATTCTTGTTCCTTTAGCGTCGCACATTACCTCGTTCGAGTAACACTGAAAGTTGTGCAATTAAGAGGGAAATATCCGCACGGATGACCTCGAATTACGAAGCAACTTCGCGAGAGCGAACGACGATAAAGGAGTCGTAATAACGCACAGAACGTCGATAAAAATAAAAAGATTAGGAGAACTCCGACGTCGTGGTTGCGATGAACATCGTCATCGATGGGGATCGAATCGTTTTTAACGTCTCGAAAGAGAGAGACGAGATCTTCGTTTCCTCCGTGAGCGAGAAGAGGGGGAAGAAGTCCGCGCGACGGGGAACGCGATTAGATCCTCGGGGGGTGAGGGAGGGTGAGAAGGCGCGACTCGAAGAATGGCGGCTTTCGTGGAGAGAGCTTTAGCCCTCCTACGTAATAACCGTAAAGTGGTAACGTGCGCTGGCGACGTGGCATATATATATACACACACACAAACGCACACACGTACGCACGATTGCACACGTGCATAGCCGAAGAAGAAGGCGCTCGTACGCTCGCGCCTCTATCGACGTCGATGGGCGCGCGGAGCGCGGAGAAGGGGGAGGCGAGGGAAAGGGCGACCCCCGTAGAAAAATCATGGCTTTACGCGTCAAATCGCGTATGCATATAAAGCGATATTATTTCGCGCGTTGACGCACCACCGAGTGTATCTAACCGATATAGCCGTATGGCGGCCATGCGTACGTATAGACGGAACTTTTCAGGTGGCGTTACACCCCTCGCCATCCCGCTCCCACCCTCGCTCTCGCGCCGGCTGATTTTCACCCGCGAGAAGCGCCCTACCCCTACCGATTTTAATC
Organism: Liostenogaster flavolineata; assembly: GCA_025433975.1. Taxonomy (NCBI): domain Eukaryota; kingdom Metazoa; phylum Arthropoda; class Insecta; order Hymenoptera; family Vespidae; genus Liostenogaster; species Liostenogaster flavolineata. Next base: position 583,387 of record JAITYT010000701.1, on the reverse strand, counting down.
GGAATTTGTTTCGCCGTTATTTCGATATCCGCGCATCATCGTCCGCTTTGACATCCGCTTGGACGTTTCTTTCGTTCTCGTCGATCTCGCGCCAACTTCGTCTTCTTATTTAAAGCTGGAAAAATTGTCAGCGGTAACCGAGAGTGGATGCGATTCCGGTGGACGTTACGAGCGTGGTTTTAAATCGGCGTTTATGGGAAACGCGTTTATGCTCGTTCGAACGTATCAGCTACCATCACTTTTCCATTCTATCGAGTTTCCACAACGAGCAATAATTTGCTAATAATTTAGGTAACTCGTTTATACTTGAATTTATTTGAATTTATTTGAGTCCATACGAGCGTCTTTGCGAACAAGCGACTGCGAGAAAGAGAGTATCTCGAGGATTTTGTAAGAGGCGACAAGGTTATAATTATCGTGTCTCTCGAAGTAACCGAGCTGGAATTCTTACGAGTAATTCAACCGACAAGATGTCTCGTCCCACGACGAACGCATCGCTAAGGGCGAAGAAGCTTCCCGTGAGCGTTGATGACTATGCGATAAAAGGGAGACGAATGAAAGGACTTCGAAGGCAGCGGAATCCTTACCAGTCGCTTGCAAATCGTTTTTCATTCTCTTTTGTCGTTTTACCATTCGAACGAAAATTTCGACGATTCGTTCGGAAGACACTCGACGTTCTCTTCGCTCTTTCGCGTCCACAGCAGACCCTAATTGCTGCTCTTCCGCTTTTATTTTTCCTATTTCGTCGTCTCGTTCTCGTTGTATCTTCAAGCGCGTTTCTTTCCTCCTAGAAAACATCGACACGTCGACGTCGACCTCGCTGCACTTGAATTATTTCGGACCTAATTGAAGCCGCGAATGGCCTTTTTCCATCTTTCTAGCTTCTCCTCAACGTCTTTATTTCCATTCATCGACGCAACGCAGACGGAGACTGTCTTTCGAGATGATATTGACGAACGAGAGGAAAGAACGTCGCTTTAATCGAATTGGAATTTTTTGTGCGACCTATTTTTGGCAATCGTTCTTCCAAATTCGAGACAGATTTTATGGTACGAAGTCGTTCGACTGGAGAAATTTTACGTCTACGAAGTTCGTATAGGGAAAAAGTAGAAAGAAATTGTCTACTTTTTCGTCTCTCTCGCGTTATTTTCTTTAAGATTAATTTTCTTGCGAAGGGACGTTTCGAGATACATAGGAGAACACGCGTATCCGTCGCGTCGGCAAAGGATCGCAAAACGTCATTGCGATCCTTCTCCTCAGTTTCGGGTGGAGTCGTCGTTGGCCGGTGTTAGCCGTTAGCCGTTAGACGAGTGGCGCAGTCAACCGGGCGACATCAAAGAAGGGTACGGGGCTTCCGTATAATTAGTGTCAGTCATATTTGCATATTGATTGAAGCGAACGTGTCGCCCCGGCACTCGACTCATTGCCCTCTTTTCCCATGACGCCTGCGCTCGCCGAAGGTCCTTAACTTCCTCCTTCCGGCGCCGTTTCTAAAAAGTCTTTTGACGCGGCGCGCGATTCTCCTTAACGGCAACGCGACGCTTTTAATACTTCGCTGTACGCGAACGACCGGTCGACCCTTCGTCGTTCTGCCATTCATTGAGCTGGAATCGACGAGATCGCGAAGAATTGCTAGATGACGCGCGTCGAAACGTCGAATTCGGAGATGGATCTCATCTCGTCTGGCTATCTCTTCTTATTAGATAATCGTTAGTGACGTTCATCGCGAATATTTTACGTATTTTCCGTTTAACAACGATTTCGTCATTTTTAAACATATTTGTTCGTTATAAAGGACGCATGGAAGAAAGTGCGTCATTGAGAAAGTTCGGTTCGTATTTTCATCCCTTTCTTTGCACCTACGATAAACACATGTCATCTAGCTGGAAAGGTTTTTTTACAAGAACTATTCGTTGAAACGAATGAAATCACTTTACCTTGTTTTACTACTTTATTTTATTTTTATATAATTATAATTTATATATTTTATATTTATATTTTATATAATTGGGAGTATTACTTCGCGAGTATGCGAATGTAGCATTCATTAGCAGAAAATTTTAAGGTAATAAAAAATTAACAGTTGGATTCGGATGAGACGTTGGTCGCATCAGACACAAAATCGCGTGTCTATTTCCGTGCTTCGTTCTTTACATCACGTTATTGCATTTATTTAACTTTGGATCAAATTTATATTTTTTTCTGCATAGAACGATACGAAACGATGGATTATTGTATTATAGTCACCGAGATTCTAACATAATATAATACAATTGTACAAATAAACTATTTATATTGCGCAATGTCACTCTCTCTGTCTCTTTTGTCACACGAAGATTCTTCACGGTCCTGATTGCATAGAAGAACTCGTGGGTACACGAACAAAATTTCCCTCGTAATCAAAGACTAAGAAGGAATTTCGCAGTAGACGTCGATCGAAACCACCTCAGCCTCCTAAACGCGATTAGACGCTTCGGTGTCGAAGGAGAGCGGATCGGAAAAATCGTTCCATCTCGCGAGTGACGCGGCCGTTGTCCGTGCGTCACGGACGTGGATGCGGTGCGGGAGTCGCGCGGTCGCACATTCGCGCTACCAGAGAAAGGAGAGAGAGAGAGGGAGAGAGAGAGAGAGAAAGAGCCGCCCTAGCATCGCCTGTGTGCCAACAAGCTAACATATGAACGTTTGGTGACTCCACGGTTTTGCACCGTCGATTCAAATTCAAGCCGCACGGACGAAATCGGTGCGGATTTAAAAAAAAGGCACGGAGGCGGTGGCGGCGACGTTGGTGGAAGGGAGTACGTCAACGACGATGACGTCAGGAGAGAGAAAGTGTAAGAGAGAGGGAAGGCCAAAGGGATGGAAAACGACGGTAACAATAGAGTGCAAGTCACCGGTTAAGCGACTGAGAATCGTTAAAACGTAAGCCGTTCTTGGCTCTATTTTTTTCCTCCTCCTCGCGCGCGTCCTTCGCCGATACGATAAAGGGAACGTCGTCCTGCAGGGTGGGAAAAAGAAACTCGAGTCTCGAAAGGCATCGATCGTTCGAATCGCCACGCAATGACGAGTCTTCTTGCCTTCGGCGAATGCGCGATAACCAAGTGTACGCGACAGTACGCTTTTGCAGATTGATTCGATTTCTATTCGCGAGGAACGACGATTTCGCATCCGCTTTGCTTGACTGCTAGCTTGGAAGGACGATCTTGCTCTGACGGATGAATTCGTCGTTTTAAATGCACACCTAGGATCTTACTGAAAACGACTTTTCTCCATGGATCTTAACCCAGTAATAGCGAGAAATGCGAAAGGTAATTTAATAATTCTATGAAATCATCTCATTTGATTTAATTTTCTTTCTTTATCATTAATTTATTCTTAATTTCTCCTTATCTTTTGCAATTATTGCCCTTATTTTAATATTATTTAAAGGTCACTTAATTTTATTACTTAATGTATCACTCCAGAAAAAGAAAACATTATAAAGTTATTATTCTAGATATCCATATGCGGTCGACGTAATAAATTATAGCGTCTACGTGTGAGCCGGTAAATCGGTCTGATGAATTTTTCGCCGGAAATATACGTAAAAAAAACGAAGAAGCGAGGATGCTGGAATACCAACGCACGAGAATCGGCTCGAAGGGGTCTAAAGCTGTTTGGAACGACACCGGAGAAAAGCAAGTAGTCGAGCTCGTTCGTAATATTCGATGCGGTTTCTCGGTCCATGTTGCGAGATAGATTTACCAAAATGCTCGCGCGAGCCTTGACTAAGAGATCCCGCGGGATGAGAGCGAGACTCGATGCCGGTGAAGGATAGCCGTGGGTCATAGGCTATCGCGAACTTCCTCATCCTCGTTCTGGTTTTCTCTTCCCTCAAGGATAGATCGAACCCTCGAGACCCCCTCGTCCGTCACAGAGGTCCTTCGGGTTTCACCTCTCTCCCTCTCCGTCACCGCCACCGTTATCCTCTCTCCGCTTTCCTACCACTCCATCGTTCGTCCCACTGCACGAAGGTGGAAGACTATATTTTTATTGATTTCGATTACGGTTGCCGGTGGTATCTCGAGAACGAGAGGCAGGAGGGACGAGCGTTGCCCCTCCGGTTACGCTTACTCCACTCCGGAGGGACCGTTCGTAACTATTCGCGTGCAAGCTCGGTCGAAAGACGAAGAAAGCTCGGCCGGTCTCCTTCGGACGAAACGGACGAAACGGCTGCCTCTTCTCAGCGTTTTCAGGCTCTGGCCTGGTGTAAAGCACCGGAAGACACGTCGCTCCATGTACTTTTGGATTGTTCCATATGGGACGACGTAAGATCGAGACTAAGAAGAAACACAGGGTGGAACGGAACCGCGAGTAATTTTATGGAAGCGGTCACGCTGAAATCGGACCATTGGAGGGCATTTGAGAAATTTGCAATAACGGTTATGAAGCGTCGAAAAAACGAGGCTGTATCTGTTCTTCGTCGTCGACAGGATGCCTTTGCTTCGTATAAATCAATCGACTTATTAGGATCTCTTAGTTTCGATATAAAAGTAGAATGGAGCAAGCGTACTTGTCGATTTATCTGGTATCGCGGATGCTCGAATTTTCGAAGGACCAACGTCACCTTTCAAGGATCCGAGGCCAGAACGCCTTGGAAGCAGCTCCTTCGACGTGCACCCTCCGGTGTCGCGCGAAGCGGTAACGCATCCCTGAAGAAAAGGTCGATCGACGAGTAAAAATAGCTCGACTAAATCGAATCTCACTTAGCTGTTTAAAATTTTCTAGAAATAAATAGCGCGCGGAGAGACCCGCGTATTTACCTAAGTACGTCCACCTATTAGGGGGTCGCAGGGGGAAAGAAGGCGCGAGCGGGGTGCTGGAGGGGGGAAGTAACGTAATCACGAAGCGCGGCTCGCCCCGTTAAAGGTTCTTTCAAAAGAAATTACTTAGCGGTAATTGCTCGGTTCTGACGAGGTTACGAGACGACTCGAATAACGCCATCTTAACGGAATCGTAGCTCGGAAGGAGCATATCGATGCGACGCGTTGCATTATTCCGAAAGTCTCGCGAATTATTTCAAGCCGAAGGAAACATCGACTTTCGACGCGAGCGGCTCGGCGTCGTTCTCGACTTCCCCGATCTTCCTCTTAAGTAACCCGGAATATCGTTAGATCGATTTCGACGATTTTCGATACGCATCGTCGGCAGCATCTGTACTTTATCCTTCGTCTCCTCCTCTTCCTAATCGTTTCCTCGATCTTATTTCACTCGGCTTGATAAATGACGAGAGAGACGTTATTTCACCACGCGGTTCCTCATCGAGCCACGCGAGAGGAAGTCCTTCGAGCGTTTTTACAAAAAAAGAAAAAAAGAAGACGATTATCCGTAGCGCAAGGTACGAATTTCGTCGAATTCGCGCACGTTTCGTTCGCTTCGTAACGACTCGAACGATCGATTTCACATTTTTTTCCTCTTTCGAAGCGGAATCGGTCGAAGCAAATCGAAAATTAGTCATCGTTATCGTTATCCGTATCTTTGGTCGAGTTTTCGCCCGTTGCATCGTAGGAGGGACGCGCGGTGGCGGGGATGGCGCGGCTGGAGGGGTGGGGGAGAAGAGCAGAGCGATCGGTGGATCGAAGGGTGGATTTCGAAGCTGAGAGTGATATTT
>JAITYT010000701.1:566584-577659 GCA_025433975.1 Liostenogaster flavolineata | reverse complement strand
CCCCCCCCCCCCCCCCCCCCCTCGACTCTTCGTTCACAATTCGTCCCCTGCCCCTTCGTTCCTCCTCTCCGTCGCTCCATGCTCCCGTCTCTCCTTCGCTAACTCCTGCTACGGCACGCGGGACGCGAGGTAACAAAACCCGTTCGTTCGGTGCGCCAATATGCGGCTAATTTGCACAACAAATAAAGCTTATTCTCCGGATTTGCATGTGTTTGAACTGCAGTGTAATTGGGTGGTACGCCGGGCTCGGCGCTGTCCACTCTACGTCCTGTATCGTCATCCTCTCTCGCCCTCTGGCCTTCCCTCGCCCCTTTTCCACCCTTTCTCGCACTCTCCTCTCTCTCTTTCTCTCTCTCTCTCTCGCGCGCGCGCTTCGATAGTCCTCTTCGATAACTCACCAACACGAGCAACGTGCTCGACAGAATTCGCAATATCGGAATTGAGCTGGCGCGTAGCAATCATCTACCGATGACGCGCGAACCAACGAACGCGATTCCAACCCTGTTCGAACTTGACGGAAGTTCGTTTTCATTGCGAGAGAGAAAAGCGTCTTCGACGAAGAGTCGACTCGATTTTCGCCGTTAACGTTCCTCATGCTCTGCTTTACGTTATGTTTCTTGGTAATCGAATGCTAAAATATAATAAATCGTTCGGACTAAATTGTATCTTTTGTATTTTTGGGAGTCACGATTCACTGTCGCTCTTAAGAACGCACTGACCGGGCTGTTCTCCCAGACGATAGGCTAGTTTTAATTGATAAGGGTTGATTTGTAGCGTTCGATCTTCTTCAACTGCGATAAACGTCAGTTGCTCGAGACAGTTGGAATCGGCTATAAAAATGGCAAAATCTCGAAGTTGCATTCGAAATGGCATAAAACAGAGAGAAAAGGGTAAGAGATTTTAGCCAGTAAATCCGACACTTCCCGTTGGCAACCCATTGGCGAGTCCTACCCATTAGATAGAGATGGAAGATCTTTCGGAATATATTACGTGACCCAATGATCGATTTTTTCGTATTTTTGCTACGAGTAGGAACATTATCACGAAATATAAGATGGATATAATGGAAATAGACGAATATCGAGGAATAATTCCCGCAATTTAAAAATAAATCGGTGATCTCGGCAATCGTCTCTAACCTTTCGCCGTGCGATTTAATTTAAAACAATGCGTGACGCAAACGACGATTTTATCGCCTTAAAACCTTAAAAAATTCTTATTTTCGTACGTACGAAAGAACGATAGTATTTCCAATTCGTTTACCAAGTATGGACAGTCATTAATAATTTTCACGCGTGCTTTTTACGTTCGAGCCGAGATCAGTAGCAGTACGAGCTCCATCGATATCGCCTGGAAAGCGAAATCGATCTTGAAATCGTGGACGAATAATATTCGATCTATCGATGGTCGACGAGCGATCTCCCGGCGACGCGCAAAATTATGACGTCCGAGGTGGTATCGCAGGGCGACGACTCGTTGCCATACCTAAAACCCTTACGATCGCGTCACGAAGGGCGCGATATCTGCGATCGGCCGACGAGGAGTTGCACGGAGCCAGTGGCCGTGCTGCTGCCATTCGTGCTCGAGTGTAATATTCCCGCGTAAAGGCAAAAAAAAAGGTAAGAGAGGAAAGAGAAAGGGTGGGTGGGCGAGTCGAACGAAAAGAGTGAAAATGGCGACGCGAGACGAACCCCTTCAAAATGGCGAGAGCTCGTGCACGCGTTTAGATCGATCGGCGGATACGACGGTCTCGGTGGCAGCTGCGTTACCGTCGCGCTTCCTAAGGAAGGCGCGATTCGACTGCCGCCGCACGTAACCGCTTTTAAAATGGCGTGGATTCTATTGCTATTCAGCTTTACGTAGATCGAGAGAAAAGTTTCGATCCGATCTCAGTGCGCAGCGAAACTCTCGACGAGGGACCGAATTCGATCGTGACGTGATTCTCGGTAGAACAAAATGGAAGACGAGAGCCGGCTGGAATGGTCGCGCCTTCGCTCGTACATTTTTTCGGGTTGTTTCGTCGTTGTTGTCTTATCGAGTCTTTCAAAGGCATCGGCTAGACAGGAACGACGGATTCAGCGGTAGACTCGTCGTCGTACGCTGTACCGCTCTTGTATACCTATAAAGCGGTAGTGTGCAATGAACTTGTAAACCAGTGACTGAACACACAATGGCCGTCGACGACGACAGGGCTTCTGGCCGGTTGGTGACGTCATCACTTTGTGTCCCGTGTCCGAATTGCATCGCATCGTACGGCCCTTCTCCCCACCCACCGCCCCCTCCCCCTTTGTTTGCCCTCTCTTTGATGTCCACCTCGGACCGACGGGCTTCACAGAGCCGACTGGTGGTTGGTTGGTCGGTACCTCGTCCCAAACCGAGAGTGGAAAACGAGCCGTGTGTCAAAAATATGAATTTTTCGGAAATGTTCGCGTCCTATCTTTTTTTTTCTCGCCTTCCTTTTTTTTACCTTGTCGACGATCGACGTCGCCTCCACGCCCTGTCCGTAAACATCCTCGTCGGCACGAACAAACACTCGGACGACTATTCGCCCCTCCAATAACTTCTTCTCTTTCCGGAGATAATTTTCTGTCGCTCGAATTCGCACGAATTTTCTTTTTCTTCTTCTTCTCTCTCTCTTTCTCTCTCTGTTCTTCGAAGACGTTCGAAAGTTTTCTTACTCGAACGAAATGGAAACGTTAGAATCCGACCGTTAGGTCGTCTCGGTTTCCTTTTTAACGCGACTCGCTCTTTAATTCCGTTTGCATCGGCGCGTCCTCCTTACCATTCGTCCCCTCTCGACGGTTTCTTTCATCTTAAAGCACCGATCGGCCAAAGGCGAGCAACGTGGAAAGAGGAACGCGGTAACTACGAGTAAGTTATCGGACGAGAAAACAAAGAGGTGCTGGCTCTACGATCCAAGAGAGACGCTCCGCGGTAGTCGAACCCTTCTCTTTCCATCCCTTCCCTCGCTTCCTTCCTTCCTTCCTTCCTTCCTTCGACTCCGTACGGTACAATTACATTTTAATTAATATTTCCTAAGAGGCCGAAAAGCCTACCCCGTCGAATTTATGATCGTTTTATCCATTATTAGGGGGGCAGGAGGAGGAGGGGAAGAGCGAATCTCGCGAAAACCCATAACTTCGCCTTTACGGCTTTCTCTTTTCGTTCTCTCTTCGCCCTTTCGTTATCTTACGCGCCTATCACCGTCACCATTGTACCGGTCTATTGCTTTCGCCTCGACGGACTGCGGCATCGAGACGCGACCCCACGATATTCCGTATTTCGACGTATAAAATTCGAAATAAAAGTTTCTAATAAATCGCAGGACGAAGGAACGAGGATATCTCTCGGTCGTTAAGAAAGCGTGCTTTTCGTTGATCCTCTTATTTGTAACGACGATGCATCGATGCATCGAAGATGACGACGTTACGCGCCCTCGGATTTCCATTTATTCCGATCGAGATCAAAATTTATTTAGAAAACTTTTTCGCAGAAAAACCCGAGACGTTCTTGAAGGACGGAATTTTCAAGTTGCGTGCAAAAATGGAGAAAGGTTGTAGAACAGAATGGCATCTATATAATTTAATAGACGTACACCAAATTTAAATAAGTTGCGTTTCAATTTTCTTTCAAAATCAGCACGAACTATTCGGACAAGCCAATGTTTCTCGCTCGTGACGTCACTGGAAGATCGAAATTACTTTTAAGCGATTTTAGGATCGCGCGATGAATTCAGTATCTGAACGTGAATTTCTTCGAAAGAGAATAAGGGGTACGGAAAATTAGTCGACGAGGTAAAGCGTTCGTGATTGCATCGCACTGTGGGACATCTTCTCGCTCGGTGTCGTCGACTTCTCGACGCCGTGATCGATCGATCGTGGGATTTACCTGATCTACGTTGAATGCTCGTGGCTTCCGTAAATACGTTATACGATCGATAAACGATACATAGGAGTCACGTATGGCCGAGAGTACGGCACTACCTGTAAAACTTGTTACCGTTGACCGTAAAGCGGATTTCTCGTCATGGACCGAGCTGGAGATCCTTTAATACGCGGTCGCGCGCTCGTACTTCCCATAATCGCGTATCGTCCGTTTAGTTCTTGAAAAATTACGTTAAAATTCCCTTTATTTCCGAGCTTTCACTCGGTTTATGCTTGTCGTTGATGAAATTGGTAGGTCGAGATACGACGATGGAATCGCAAATTAATTCTCAACGTTTGATTTCGAATCGACTGGGAAAACAGAGCGTCGAGTTATATCGAATTTTCCATGAATCGACCAATTAACAAGAAGAAAAAATTATTTTTATCGTTCATTCTCGATTTAAGAAGGAAAGGTTTTTTAATACCCAAACATTTTTAAGGGTTTCTTTTTCGCTTCGATAATTGCATTATTTTATAGAAGTAAAGAGAAGAACAAATTTTAACAAGTGTAGCGTTTTAATCGTGCTCATGTAGAAATCCTTTAAAGTTCAACGTATAGTATTACAAATTTTAATGAAAATTTTCTGATGCATTGAAACATCGAACGCTTTCTATACCTTTCTGTGTATCACTATATATTAGAAATTGGTCGATCGAGCGTCATTGCATCAATCTCGATGAACGAGCGCGAATCGAACGGAGAAAATGTTCTTTTAATCGCAACGGCGTCCCTTTCGATTTCTGTTCTAAGGCCGTAGAAAAGCACGGAGTGAAAGGTTTCGCGCCAAGGAGATGATCGATTATCGTTACCACGCTTTCGAGGAAATCCTTTTACGATAATCTCTCTCGACGGTTTTTCCTTCTCCGCGATGATTTGTACGTCTCGACGCGGAGAAGCCGAGCGCGGGATAAAATAAACGAGGGGGTGGGAAAGAGAGCGGAACGGTACCCGTGGCATATAATGTTTGAAATTATTTATTAGCCGGCGTTGAATCATTAAATTCGAAGCTCGTTTTAACGAGTTTTCGTTAGCAGAGTCCTCTCGATTAATAATCGGTAGACGATGGGCGTCGCCACGCCATACGCGTCGAGTAGCGATGGGATAGGGACATTACCGATTTAATAGCCAACGGAAAATTATGCGAGCTTGACACCGTCGAAACAACGATACTTTATCGACGATTCTGGATTTAACGCACTCGCGGGATACGCGTATCCTCCTCCTGCCAGGCTGCTATTTAAAAATGACTCCGCGTGACTCTCCTCCGCCTTCACCTCCTCTACCATCACCGGCACTTTCCGGCATTAAATTATAACTGCGTTTAGTTCGTAGTAACGGACCGTTCGCGTTGCTCTTCGTTATAACGATAAATAAAATAAGTCACATTTCAATAAGTAAACGATCTTAATCGTCGCGAGTTTCGTTCGAATCGTTGCCATAAATTGGTTTACTTTGCCTTCGTTCGGCGATTTCAAGTCCTATAGCAAAGAGAGGTATACAAAACCGAGAAATATCGCGTCCAAAAAATCATTAGACCGAAGAAAAACGTTAACTCGATCGTTGGTAAATCGGCGTGTGAAAATATTATTACTCAATATTGAAAATATTATTGACAAATTAAAAACTTACTTCTCGATCTCCTTGTTTTTAGTCCACCGATCGCATCTCGAAAATCGGAAAAAGGAAATGATTCGAGAACGTCGACGAACGGACGTATTTACGTTGGAAGGACGAGAAGCAGGTTGCAGTCAGCGGCGGCTGGTCGGAAAAGTCTCGGATGCTGGCGTGGGACGTAAAGTCGAGGGAACATGCCCTCGGGATATCGTGCGGTCAGGGGATTCCTTCGGAACGCCGTCATCGAGGATGGGTGAAAGTTCACGGTCCGGAAGACGAGAATGTCTTTGAGTCCTGGAAGGCATCCTGTCCTACCGCGAGGATGTCCGCGATCCTCGACGTTGTACCCGGACGATTCCTTCCTTCCTCTCTTCGTCTTTTCCTTGCATCTCTCTCTCTCTCTCTCTCTCTCTCTCTCTCTCTCTCTCGAGCTCAACAACGACGCCGACGACGAACCTGGAGGTGTAACGAGGGGGCAGGGGGGTCAGGGGGCGAGAAAAATGCGTCTCACCCGAACTACGTCAACTTGAGTGTAGCCAGGTATGCGGGTATCCAAGCTGCCCGGGGCTCGAAGGCCTCGAAAATTCGGCAATGCGCTACCTCCATATCGATGCTACGCCATCGTGTTGTCGCTTGCTTTCGAGAGCGCATCGACGATTTTATTCGTCAAATATTTTGGCGAGATTTGGTTTCGATGAACGGCTTTTGTACAAAGAATTGGGTTTAAGGTTATAAACGAATTGAAATTTTCGTAGTTACGAACGCTCTAATTTCTCATCGTTCGAACGGCTTTGTCGTTAGCGCGGCTCTTTTGACGCTCGACAGTTCGATTGCTTCTCCTTCGCTCCGTCGGCACTCCGACGTTCGTTTTGCTCCTCGTCGAGGTGCGCATTTCCCCTCCGGCTCCTTTTTGTTCTCAAGTTCTTCCTGCGACGCCGAGATACAAATAAGCGGTGGATCAACGGTACAAGGTGAAGAGGGCAGGAAAGGGGTTTCGAAATACGATCCGCTACCTTCGAAGTATCGACTCGACTGGCAGGGAGTTCGTTGCGAGGCTTTAAAGGTCGATCGAGTACAGGACAGAGATAAGTTAGTACCTGCAGATTGACTAAGTTTTCACGCCCGTAGTTTCGACAGGTTGAAATATAATGAGTTCCCCGATACCGACTTCCTTCGACGTGTAAAGGTACATTTCAAGTTACGATGACAGCCGTCGCAAGGTCACAGGCATCTGGATAACGAACAATCGAGGTGGGTTCTTTCGAGGCTGGTTTGCTTGGTTTAAAATCCGTTCGTTGGTACGCATAGAAGGACGTTTAAAGTTACGACAATAGGCGCCACAAGGTCACAAGCAACCTCGATAACGAACAATGGTCGTGGTTCCTTTCAAAGTTGGCTCGTTTTGGTCTAAAGCTCATTCGTGAGTATGCGTACAAGGAGATTCCAAGTTAAAACGATAGGCATCTCAAAGTCACCAGTAACGACAAACTGACTCTTCCTATGTTGGCTCGTCTCGATCTGAAACTCGTTCGTTGGTATGCACATAAAGAAATTGTGTTTTACAGCACAAAATTATCAAGAACCTGGATAAGAACCAATTCGCGATTGCTCTCGAAGCTGGTACGTCTCGGTCTCGAGCTCGTTCGAAGGGACGCGTACGCGTAGGAGATTCCAAGTTACGACGACAGGCGTCGCAAAGTCACCAGCAACCTGGATAACGAACAATCGAGGTGGTTCCTCTCGAAGCCGGTTCGCTTGGTCCGAAGCTCGTTCGCAGGCATGCGTACAAGGAGATTCCAAGTTACGACGACAGGCGTTATCGCGCGTACGCTTCGCGGCAAAAAACGCCGAGCGAACTCTCGGCATCCTATTAAACAATGGCCGCCTATCGGCTAGGTATCGCTCGACGGTGAAAGAGAAACGTCGCCCGCGGAAAGCGTGTCGCGATATCCTTACAAATTTGATTAATGGTTCGAATGTCCCCTCTTCGCTTCCGACAGGAGGGAATATTAAAGATTTAAGGTCATTAAGGAAGATCGTCCTTCGTGGCTTACGATATTGCCACGATGACGACGACGAAGACAACGACGACGAGAACATCCTCCTAAACGATTCTTCCATCCACGTCGAAAATCATCGACGAGATGCGACTTTCGAGATTGGAGGAACGCGTCTCCGACGTTGTTGCGATTGACGTCACCAGTCAAGTACATACTATATAGTCCGTTTACGAGCACGGTTCGACGTCTACGAGATCGCACAAGGATAGGGTCTATTTTCTTTAGAGATGTCTAGTCTATTCTACCGTTCTGTTGTCCTAGGCGTTTTCTTCTCGTAAGAGCAGTCTTTGCACGAAGTTACATTATTTTACAGTAAACTTTCACTTTATCATTACAGTCGCGTACTCTACTCTGCTCCAAAAACCAAACGGACGTTCACCGTCGACTCTGATTTCTCTCTACAACCTTCTTTTTTTCTTCGTTCCTTCTCTCCCTATGCCAATCCTCCGATCGGTCCTCCCACCCCTCCAGCTCTGGTTTTCACGCGCGCACGAGCGTTTCTATCTTTTTCTCGTCCCTCCTTTCGCGGAGGTCGCGACGAAGGGAACGATATTGTTGACAGGCGTCTCACGAAGTCATCCGGGTTTCGGTACGGGCGATGACGCGCACTTTTTCCCCCGCGGTGATAAATGGCACGTACCTACCCCTCCCTCCCCCTCGCGCCGGGCAGCCTCCTCGTCCCTGACCCCTCCTCGTCGAGGGGGAACGCTGCTAACGCGTGGAGTAGCGCGACGAGCGCCGCGAGGGGAGGGAAGACGCGGCGGTAGCCAGAGGTAGCGAGAGAGCTCGCTTCGATTGACAAGGAGCGTGAGAGAGTCCCGCGAGGGTGGATCGCGTCGGGGCTCGAGTGCGTGGTAAGAGAGCGAGAGCGAGAGGGAGAGAGAGGGTGGGAGAAGGGCCGAACGGGCTTGCGTGGGCAAGACAGCGCTCTGATTGATACGCATCGTCGTCCGTTCGCGGCCTCGTCTCTCGTTCCATCACCGATTCGGCCTGTCTTCCCTCGATGTCGCCTCCTCTCGCGTTGCCGCGCGTTCTTCCTCTTTTTTCCGCTCCGCTTCGGTCTTGTTCGTTCGTACGGTCGCCGAACGAACGCCTCCAACGTTTTCCGACACCAATTATTCACGCGTATGTATTAGGTATTAGGACGGTTCCGTCGCATAATGTCGTCGCGAACTTCCACATTGACTCCTTTCGACCGTTGCATCTCTACGCACGCGCTCGATATATACGAAAACTATATTATTCGGTAAATACAAATTAATCTATCGAAAACGTATTGGTTTCTTTTCGTTCGAAAGCTTTCCGGCAGATTTTCAAAGGAATGGTTCAGCTCGTTCGAGTCCGTATTTAAAGATTCCGAACGTTAGAGAAAACGGAAGAGTTCCATTCCCAATGCCTGTTACAAAAGTGTTTTTCAGGACACTCGGACGAGTTCACGGGCTTTTACGAGTCTTTAAACTCGCCGAAGCCTATCGGACTTTCGATCGCTTGACCCACAACGACCCGAGACAAAAAAGGAATGCCTCGCAGGGAAACGTTTCACGCGGACAAAGCTAATAACGTTGTTTCCTCGATTCCTCGAGCAGAGGGGCGATTTAAAGTTATGTTAATTCCCCCTCCTCCCGACGGCCATCTCACGTTGGCAGCCGGGCAAGCAGGAAAGCACGACACGGCGGACTTGGCGAAGTTCGCTGCTCGACGATATTGCAGGAACGGATTCGCGTCGTTTTAGATTCGCTCGACGATCCAACGGAATTGGTTTGGCCGGTTTACACCTTCGAGGTCACGGCGTAACTTCGTCTGCCCTCCCCATTCCCCGATCCTCCCCGGTCCGACGTCGTTCTCGTATACCTAGACGCCGAATCGTTTGACTCGGTGCCGTCGTTTCTCGCGGCTCCTGCCAACGAGATCGCGAAAGTAGGAGAGCATCAAAGTAAGAGAAAGGCGAACAAAGCCGAAAGGTAATCGAAAATGAAACCGAGAGATGAATTTATTCATGGCCGCAACGCTGAGTATAAATGCAAAATTGGCAATACATACAAAATCTCCGGGGTTCAAGTAAAAAGGGGTGAATATATTAGCCCCGGAATTAACCTCTTTGAACTCGCCTTGCAATGGAATAATTGAGCCGATGCAGCGCGCGACGATTGCTGCACGCGTATGTGGATGCTGAAATATCGTCTTTATACCTTCTCTCTATATCGTTTCTCTCTTCCTTCCTACCTTCTTTCTATCTCGCTTTATCTCTTTGTCTCTTCGTACATCCGACGGAGACGAGGACGTAGATCGCGACAAGGCGTCGCGGTTCAGGACGCGAGAACGGAAGGAATGCGGCTTCGTCGTTAGGCTCGACGATGGAAGTAGAAGCGGTCGAGGCGAACGCCAGGGTGAGGTACGCGCGCTTTTACATTCGTTAGAACGCAAGGTACGTACGAGTAGGCGCAAAAGAAAAATACCGCTCTTTCTCGCTTACGTATGTACGAGAAGCGCGGTAGTACCACTGTGTACCGGCATCGTGTAATTTGAGATGTAACTTATGCACCGACATGCGGCAGACATCTCGAAAGGGAAGATTTATTCTAGCACATGCGGCTACGAGAATGCAAGATACTTTGTTTTAATCCAACGACGATGGTGCCGTCATGTGTTCGCATATATGAAGCAACGTCCCGACATTTTCGTACTTACCTTGAGCGCGTTACCAAGAGGAAACGCGTCGCGATCGAACTCGTTGCGTTCGATCGATTTTTTCTTTTTTTTGCCAGCCTTTCCTTCGTTCGCCAAGAGACGTTTTCCCTTTTAACACGTTGACTGCCATGTCACCCACGTTTGGGTGGCACGTAACCGTTCCAAAAATTAGCTTAATCCATATTTTGACAACGATCTTACTTTCTTACGTAAGATGTATATATCTAACGAAAAATTTAGGGCATTTTTCAAGATTTTTCAATTTTTTTGCCAGTCGCGACGTTTCTTACTTTCTCTTCGAGAGAATACAAGAGAGAAGTCGGTTCGCGCGTGGTCGATAATTTTCCTCCGTAAAACGAAGACGTTTTTGTCGCTTCGATCCTCGCTCGAGAATGGCGAAACGTTTGGAAACGCGATAAAATCTTGAGGATCGCGCGCGTATGTTCGACGCTCGCGAGAGTCGAGAGGAGAGGTCACTCGGAAATTAGTGGTACTGAGGACCCTTCATCCTTGACGCGTACACGGATACGAAAGGGTTCGCCAATCAGATACCTCGTACGCGCGCCCGTATTTCGAGTGTAGCTCGACGATGATTAATGGCTCCTTCCACGATTTTTTGTTAATTAGTTGATTGGGAACGCCTAGTATGATACGCAGATTTTCACCGAGATACCTAAGGGCCGTCGTTTTACTTTCGATCCATACTTTTCAATAGGGTTAACGCGATAGCTACGATTTCGTACCATCTCATCCTCGCAATTTCGACGATTTTCTCTTATCGCTTGC